>BGNK01001705.1:43132-101202 GCA_003297005.1 Symbiodinium sp. clade A Y106 | reverse complement strand
AGCACTTAAACGCAGACTACTAGAAGGACAAATGAAAGATAATTACACAATGGAGATTGACAGATTAAGATCAGAAATGCATAATCCTAGAATACCTGAAACATCCATAGAACACTTACGGAACAGAATAAAAACTCTTGAAACACTAAGTGAAAGAATTTTCTAAAATGTAATTTTCTATATATGAATATAAAATATAATGGTATCCAAATCACAAACACAATTTCACAGAAGATCTAGATACGAAGACATCCTAGAACTTGTCAATGATAACGAAGAAGCATTAAAACCGTTTCCTAACAGAGACGCAGTCTTTTATAAGGCGAGTAATAAAGGTTCTTATTTTGATGGTAAAGATCATTTAGACAGATTGAAGGNGACAGATTGAAGGTAGAACAGAGAAGAATCAATGAAAGGATAGTAAGAGATCAGATGTTAAGAGAATATGCCACAGACAACGATCTTACTCATAGGGCTTTGTGGGACGCTGGAGCAAGCGCACGGGCGGATTCGCCTACACGACCTCAGATGTTTAATATCGGAAGCGAAGAAAAAGCAGAGCAATACGGTAATGACGAATTTTTTGACACAGACGCGAACCTGTTGGGGTATTTTACTCCAAACAACAAGAATAACTACCCCAGACTGGACAGCATTTTGCGCTACAAGATTGCTGACCAGACAAAAGTTCTTGCAATCCAGGTGAGCATTGGCAAGGAGCACACGCAGGGAGACAAACCAAACACCGCGCTGCTGCATGAAAAAGGTGAGAAGACAACACTGGCACTGTGGGATCACCGCGACAAGGGCAGGAAGTGTGTGTGGAAAAGCCACCCGTCCGAGGATTGGGAGTTGGTTTATGTCCGCTGTAGAGAGTTCGATGACAAGATGAGGCACAGTTGAAGACTTGCCGTGGCTCACAGGACAGGAGCGACAGTTGCAAAAGAGGCTGAGNAGTTCGATGACAAGATGAGGCACAGTTGAAGACTTGCCGTGGCTCACAGGACAGGAGCGACAGTTGCAAAAGAGGCTGAGCGTCCGCATCGGTGCAATCCTTAACCCTAAACCCTGAACTAAATTCTACAAGGACCCCCTTGCCCAGTTTGGCTAGTAATACCACCTTAGGGAATATAGATGGGGTAATTGGTTATTCCTATACTTGTACTGATAATGGGGAAGTAGTAGTAATATATCGGTGAAGTGTAGGGGGGACCCTAGGAATAATCATCTAATGGGTTGGCGGTGGCATTATTACCCAAACTGGGCAAGGTATACCCTAACTTAATATAGGCGCCTAGATAATTACCAAAACTATTTTGGAGGTTCCCTGTGCCTACGCACAAGCGCAGCAGCCTAAACAGTAACTTAGATATTAGCCCTGAGCCCTCCAGCCTCGAATGTAACCTCCACGAAACAGGGGCCTCGAAAATCAGACTAGTGACTAGGTTTGTTGTTGATATGGTGTAGTAACTGCCGTACATATCTACATCGAGACGATAAAAGGCATACCCGTAGGACATCTTCAGGCCTATGCCCTAAACCCTAAACCCTAAACCGTGGTATGTGTTAGACCAGGAGGTCCCAAACCTGGAAGATTTCGCTTCTCTGAGGTGAATTACCACATCGCCCTCGAAGCGAATCCGACAATTGTGTGCCTCGGCCTAAAGGGCATCCGTCTAGGGTTCAGGGAACCCGAATCCCTAAACCCAAACCCGCAAAACCCTAAACGCTAAACTGCGTTTGGGGCTGATACTCCCCCTTGGCGTGCGGTCTTCTTCAACCTCCAAGGTTTGAAACCGCTAGGCCCCAAACTCTCTCAGTCCAGCATCCTCTAAGCCCCAATCGTGCCCTTGTATCATACTTTCTTATCTTATAGTAATTAATTAATGTGTACTGAGGTCAAATTGTATTATATTGTAGTATGATGTTAAGTTACAGTATGATGAACCTAAGTTGCAGGCCCATAGGCCCTCGAAGTCCGAATCACTAAACCCTTGGTTTAGGGTTTGAGGGTTTAGGGAGCCCTAAACCCTAAACCGTCAAGGTTAAAGTGCTTTGGCCTAACGCCCAGTATGTGGGAATTGTTAGCTCGAGGCCCGGATGGACTGGGAATAACATAAAAACCCATACTAGTTTCCGATTACTATTTTCCTTAAGGGATCTCTGTGATATTTATAGCATAAGATGCCCCCAAAACCTGTTTTAATCATCAAGCCCTCTATCTTAGGAAGCTTCAGGGTTCCACATGCATTCCTGAGCCGCAAACTCGAAGCCGTAGCTGCTTACAGCGTAGGATGTACGGTCAGAGGCTGGGACGTTTGTTAGGCTTCTTTAGCTGGACCCTGGCGGTTGTTGGGTTTTCTTGGATAAGGCTTAGGGCCTGGATCTGAAGTGTTTAGCAGCTAGACCCCGCAACGTGCGCACACAGACACACACACACAAACGTACACGCATGTAATGCAACATAATGTGATGGAATGCAGTGTAATGCAGTGTAAAGCAGTGTGTCACAATGTAACATGATGCGATGTAATGCAATGTAATGCATGGAGTGGATGTGATGTATGATTGTATTGTATTGTATTGTATGCAATGCATGTAATGTGTGTAATGGCCGTGTTATGTGTGTCATGTGACCAATATGTGTAGTTGTGTAATGTCTGAAATGAATGAGTGAGTGAATGTATGTATGTATGTATCTGTGTATGTATGTATGTATGTATCAGTGTATGTATATATGTATGTATGTATGTATGTATGTATGTATGTATGTATGTATGTATGTGTGTGTATGTGTGTAATTACCTCAAGTAGCTAATGTATGCTGACAGTGTGTGTAAGTGGTATGTGCAGATAGCGTTCTTAGCTAAACTGTAGATAGTTAACGTATGTGGTTAGATGCAGTTAGTTTCAGCAAGTGACATCTGTGGCTAATGTTTACGATTGATGCATGAATGAAGGTCTGTTTGCTTCCATGTCTTCCTCCTGCCTGCCTGCCTGCCTGTCTGGCTGTCTGACTCCCTGTCTGTATGTTTGGCGGTTGGCCTTGTCGTAAGTAGCATATGGGCAGGTAGATCGACACACAGACTCTTCGCGTGTATGTGTGTGGTTTTCTTTAGTTGTCATGGAGTTGAAGCCCTTTGCAATGTCCACGGTTTGTAGACAAGTGGCGCCCTACATCCCGCTCAGAGTCGACGTCGTATCTTCCGCAGTTAAACTCGTACAGGACCCTCATGGAACACTTACAGAGCCCTTATAGTACCCTTGCCGTATCCTTGCAGTAGCAGTATAGAAGCCGTACAGTGCCCCGGCTGGTACCCTTCTGGATTCTAGTACACTTGTAGTACGCGTGTAGAATCCTTTTTTATTACCCTTGACTGACTGAAAGCAGGTCGCCCCACTCCACCATCTCCAAACGCTCGCAGTTGGAGAAGTACGTGGAGCTGGTGTCTGGGCACATTAGCACCCAGAGACTCACATCAGCCTCAGCCAAGGGTCCCTACATAGGAAACTCCTAAGAATTCGAGAGCCAAAACCCTAAACCCCAAAAAAACCTAAAGCCCTCAAGCCCTAAAGCACTTAAAGCCCTAAGACTGAACCCTCAACCCGAAACCGTCGCAGAATGCCCATTAGATGTCGAAGGTCTGGTCACACCAGACGCACGGCGAAGACAACAAGAAAGACAGCCTGGAACTCAGTCGGTTTGCTTTAGGGTTTAGGGTTTGAGGCTGTTTATGTAGATCACTGTTTGTTGAATCATCCTCCCTCAGTAAGAATTACAATACGTACACCATGAACCCACCATTATTCATCGATTGTTTTTGTGCTATTCTATAATTGCGGTTCCACAAAGGCTTCCCGGGCCTTGCCCTCAAAGAGTCCCACATGGGGAGCTCTGTTAGCGTGCTTATGGAGAAGGCGGAGCTAACCGTGCGCAAGCACTAGGTCACTGGCTCACCTGGCTCCCAAGGAAAGCGAACCAGGTCATTATATCCCAGCTACGGCAAATCGAGCCGTTTGAGCGATGCTTTGGAGAACTCACTCGGAAATACTCGCGACCGATGTTCTGATGTTCAAACCGAAACCACTTTTTCAGATTAGTTTGATCTGTACAGTACGACCCTGTTAAGTCCTGAAGGACACTATTCAACTTGCAACTGGTAGAACAAATCCTTCGAAGCAAGATTGGCTCTAAACTCTGGAATATTGTGTGAAGTTCATACACTGCAATACGCCCTCAAAGCCCTAAAGCCTCACACCTAAAGCCCTGAAACCTTCAAGCTCCGAAACTCATACACTTCTACCTATACAATTTCGAGGTGATGTGCGGCGTCTCTTGGGGCTGTACGAGGACTTCCCGACCTGTGTTGAGACTTCTCTGTTCAGGTTCAAGGCGATCCAAGACTTGATGATGGCATAAGAAATCGAAGCAGACGAGGGTGATCGCAGACAAGGCTACTATTGCGTGACTTCTGATCGGGCGGGTACACACCGTAGCGTATACGGCTGTACGGTATAGGTTATATATCTATATGCGTACTTACGCATACTCGTACGCACAAGCTATGATCATGTATTCGTACAAAATCAGCGTACATGCATACATTCGTACATACGTACATACATAATATATACATTACATTATATACAATACATGCATTACATAGGTTACATACACTACATACACGGCATACGCATATATCTACATACATACACACATACTTCCAGCCGGAATGGTAACGATTGAGTAATCCATAAACATCAGCACACGTGGCTGGATATCTACCATATCCAAGCATGTGTAACATAACATAGAATAGCATAATAATGGCATAACCGAAGGCTTTCGTAATTTTCTGGCGTATCAAACGTATGTCTCAGGCTGGGCTTACAGGTGCTTTGTGGTGGGAGAAAGGGCGGGCAGCTTTGCTGGTTGATAGACAAAAGCTTTAGCGAGCTTCTTCCCCAGTATACCTGGAGCCTGGCTGCGAGGACTACCCCATCTACCTGGTCTTCGATCTAGATATGGCGGCTTTTCAGCCATAGTCTGCTAGGTTTTGTGGGTTTGGGTTTTAGGTTTAGAGTTTAGGGTTTAGCAGGTCCAAGGCGGTTTGGGGCTTCGATATTTGGGATTTTTGAGTTCAGGCGTGTAGGCTACCGGGTAGGGTTTAGGGTTTAGGGTTTAGGACTTTTTCTCGCTTAGGGGGGTTGTAAGGCCCAGTCGAGTAATTAGGCCTTTTGGAATCAAGGTCGGAGTCCCGCATGGTTTTCAGGTTCCAAATCAGGCGTGGTATTCTCCATGAGGATGGGTTTCTTCAACTTGAGAATGCACGAGGATTCTTTTCGTCAGACTAGGGGTGACCCCCTACTTCAGGGCCTGTAGACTTGGATCCCAACGACTGATCATCTTACCGTAACTGTGTGCATCTCCCAGAAGGAGTGCAAGGGCCCCCTCAGCCCTGAACCCCTAAAGCCCCTCATCCTTAAACCCCTAAACCCTAAACCCCTAAAGCACCCAAAGCCCTTCAACCCCTAAACCCCTAAGCCCCAAATAAAGCCCTAAAGCCCTAAACCCCTAAACCCCTAAACCCTAAAACCATTAAACCGTTTAACTTAAACCCCTAAACCCTAAACCCCTAACCCTAAACCCATTTATAGAACCCGTATAGATCCCTTTAAAATAACCCTCTAGATCCCTCTAAAGGAACCCTTATAGGTCCCTTTAAAGTAATCCCTCTGAAGGAACCCTTATAGATCCCTTTAAAGGAATCCTAAACCCCTAAACCCTAAACCGTCTATAGATCCCTTTAAGGAGCCCCTAAAGGACCTCTTTAAAGGACCACTTTAGGGACCCCTTTAAAGGAACCCTGAAGAACCCCTTTAGCCCTTTAAAGGAACCCCAAAGAACCCCAAGCGCTCAGGTCCACCTCACTACGCTGGACAGGAAGATCATGGGCCAAATGGTGCGGCGAAGGTTACGTCAGGAGAGGAGTTCTTGAGGTTTAGGGTTCCTTTAAAGGGATCTATAAGCTCCTTTAAAGGGATCTCATCTATAATAAGGGTTCCTTTAACGGGATTTATAAGAGTTCCATGACAGGGTTTAGGGTTTAGAGGGGTTTGTGGCTCCTTGCTGAGGCCTGGGGTTTAAGGTTTCGGGTTTTCAGTGCTTCAGGGTTCAAAAAGCTGCTAGTCGCAATGCTAATCCCCATAGTGGCATAGCAGTTAGTGTACGATCATGCCCCTAGCCGTGGTCTAGGCACGAAGGTCCCTGTATTACTTGGGCGGCACGCAACCATTGCACCCTAAACCCTAAACCCCTAAACCCTAACACCTTTACAGAACCCTTATAATCCCTTGAAGGAGCCCTTATGGATCCCTTTAAAGGAACCCCGCCACCCCTAAACCCCTAGAACCCTAAACCCTTTTTGGAACCCTTATAGAACCCTTAAAAGAGCAGGTGAGGGAGTGACCCTCTACCCGGGCGGGTGTTTCCCTTCCGGGGTCAGATATTTGCGAAAGGGTGGGAACCTTCTCGTTCACATCTATGCCTCGTGGTTTCTACCAAAGCACTATCCCGGAGGTTCGACCTTCAAATTCTCGGGGTACGAGCAGCAGCGAGCGTGAGGATGGAAAACAGAGTGTGCGAGCTGTCGTTAACTCGCAGTTCAAGTTGGAATGAAAGACCAACTAGACATGAGTAGAAGTGAAGCGGTATGATAGCGTACGAAAATAAAGCGATCATACCCCACATAGGCTAGTACCCAGTGGTTAGGTTTCGAGAATACTTGATATTAAAATCTGCATTACAACGTGAAATTTTATCGTACCACACGTATGTTTTGTCTTGCATGTATTCGTAGTTTAATTTTCGGTTTCGACACTCAACATGGAAAGTTCGGACATGGCAAACCCTCGCAATCAAAAACCTTCACGTCATCGGTGCGTGCAGCACTCGCTCACTTGTATGATCCCATGGCGCAGCTGTGCTGGCTGGTCCTGTGCCCCCTAGAAGATCCGTTAATTTGTATCTACAACTACATCCATCACCACGGCGGCCATCGATCATCATCATGATCATCAACTCAATCGTTCATTCGCTCACTCACTCACCCGATCTTTCACTCACTCACACACTCACGCTCTCACTTGACTGCGCCATGACGACCGGCGACCGACGCCAGCGAAAAAGTGATCGCTGGAACGTGTGGCAGCAGGCTGTCTCACAAACGTAGTCAGGAAACTTCCAGCACTAGAAGGCACGCTAAATCACAAAGAAAAGCTGATGAGTGTATCACCATTCCAACCTTGGGGACATGGAAGCACTACTTGAAGAAGGAGGAGGAGAAGAAGAAAGAAGAAGCACGGCGAAAGGAGGCCCGTTGACAGTAGTCGGGAGGTTTGCAAAGCCACAGTAGGCCTAACCGAACTCTAGGCTCTAAGCTACTCCTTCATACCAGCGACGAGGCTCAAAGACGCCAGGAGCAGCGCGAGCTTCAGCAGCGAAAGGAGGTGTGACACGCCGCGCTGTAACCGCTTTCAAATTAGCAGTGATTCATTTGACCCTTTCTTCCGCAGACCACGTGTGGGGGTACCCTGTACCCATGGCAACACGCATGAAACACTGTGCATAGATATTATATATCAGCTGCGGAACCACATTGCGCAGGCAGAGGCCTGCGATGTTATCCGCAAGGCATGGCGGCAGATTCGATCTCGCTGCTCGGTCGAGATGTCCTTGCCGGAGTCCTTGCTCTCAGAGAAGAGAGCACACACACAGGGCAATCCTGAACACATGTTGCCACCGATGAGCCAAGGATCTACGGGGGCGCTATACTGGTGGAACCCCCTTTCGGGCGAAACCAGATGGTCAAGGCCTGGAAAGTTAACAACCCCGCGCCTTTCTGAAGTGAACAAACACAGTTGCAAGTTCCTGTTTCATTCCACGTGCGCTGACTCTGTGCAGATGCCGGTGCACATCGACATGTGACAGCGGGTGACGGTCCGTCCAAAGCAGCTTCTGCAGTTCTGATGCATTCAACTTAGATTAAGTTCGAAAGGAAAAGGCAACAGTGCTCAGATTGCAGATGCGACACTCTGACAAAGGGTTTGACTGAAAGCACTCAGTCAGGCTCTCCCGCAGTCGTCAGTTTTCCGTGAAGTAGTTTTCCTTCAGGCCTGGGCCTCCCAGCAAAAGCAGTTGAGCCTTTGACAAAACTCTCGTGAAACCTTACCCATCCGCCCGTAGTCAGCCACGCCAGACGCCAGCTAGCACTTTTTTCCGCTGAAGCGGGGGCACATCTCAAGTTTGCTGGTGTTGGAGAAGAAAGGTACATCGTCTTTGTACATGGGTTCGCTTTGCTTATGAGATGTGCTCCCGTTTGTTCCCGTGAGAGGGACAACCGAACGCTCGGCAGCGACACGCTGCAAAAGGCTGACTCGTAGGTCTTGCTGGTGGCAAGTTCATGAACACGACGATGATAAAGAGAACGAAGATGAAGACGCGCGATGATGACGATGATGATGTAGATGGTGATGATGAGGTGGATGATACTGATACTGATACTGATAGCCAAAACGCCTTATGTACCCAAATGAACCCTAAAGGTCCACAAACCCCTATAGAACCCTTAAAGGAACCCTTATCGATCCCTTTAAAGGAACCCCGTCACTCCTAAACCCTACAGGAGATGCAAGTTCTCGATGAGTGGCTCGACGACACGCACTTCTTCGACCACTTCCCCTACATGTCCTGCAAGGCTCCCCGGGGTTCATTTAGGGGCTTAGGGGGTTTCTCAAATTTAGGGGGTTTAAGGGTTTAGGTTAGGGTTTACGGGGGTTAGGGGTTCAGGTTTTAGGGGTTCAGGGGGTTAAGGGGGTTTAGGGGGTTTAGGGGGTTTAGGGGTTTAGGTTTTAGGGGTTTAGGGTTTAGGGGTTTAGCGGTAAATTAGGGGTTTAGAGTTTAGGGTGTATGGTTTAGGGTTTAGGGTTTGGGGGTTTAGGGTTTAGGGCTTCGGGTGCTGTTTTTGGGTTTTGTAAACCCTGAGCCCAAAAGTGTTTTGGGGTTTAGGGGTTGATGAACCCTCAGTGGTCGCAGTGGCAGCATGTCGGGTAGATTTGTGGGTTTTCTTCAGGGTTTAGGTGTGGCGGAGGTCAAGATCACAGGCCAAGGCAAATCATACCCAACACTTAGGGGAACCAGCAGATCCCGCCGGACCACGATCAACCAAAGCATCTTGGAACTTTGGAGTGAAACGAAAGTAGTTCGCTTGTGCAGGCCATGTACAAGAAACGGCCGCTGTTGGAAGAGCGTCGCAAGCTCATTCGGGACCCGTGTGCAGAAGGGCACGTCTTCCCGAGCTTAGGCGGTTTGGGGTTTCGGGGTTTAAGGTTGTAGGATTTTGGAAGAGCTGTTCGGGACGGAGCAGGGTTTATGGATGAAAGACCCACTAGCAACTTTGAACGGCTTGGCCTTCGACTATCACGTGGGTGCTTGAAGTCGGCCCTAAGCCCGAACCTCTTAACCCCGAAGCCGGTCGGGGTTTGGGGGTTTCGGGCTTTGTGAGTTGCAATCTGGGAGTTTCCGAAAATAGGGGACCCTAATATAGTACCCTAAATAGTAGGATCCTTATTATAAGGACCCCAAAGTAAGGTACCCCTATTTTCAGAAACTCCCATCTCCCGAAGGAGCTGGAACTCAGCAACCTCGATGGCAAGTTCATTGCCAGTCAGGCAGCACGCACAAATGCCGGTGAGGGGGAGGGGGTGTTGCTTGCATGTCAGACGGTCAGAGTTTACAGTTTCGGGTGTAGAAGTAGAGTCTAAGTGTTTCAGATGAGGTTTCAAGCTTTCAAATGATAACCAAGCCTCAAAACGGCAAACAAGCCTCCCCGAAGATGCTGTGCCACAGATTTCTGTGTGGCCACTGTCTGTGTCCCAGACCTCGGACTGTCAACAAAAAAAAGCTGCCCCGCTTAAGCCTCGCTCTTCCGGTATCGGTTCGGATATGCGAGTTTCCGACCCTAAGCCCTAAACCCCGCAAAATGAGTGACCCTTTTATGCAGGCACCCGAGAGTAGGCGGGATCTGTAATTCCCTGAACTCTAAACCAAAGCCCAAAGCCGAAAGCCATCACCCTAACACCCCAAGCCGAAAACCACAAGCCCTGAACACCGAAAAACCCGAACCTTTCGGTTTCCCAAAATTACAATCTCTAAATCCTAAACCACCGAACACTAGATTCCAACACATTTCTAAGCGATCGGAAAACTAGTTTACCGGTATAACTAACTAGTAGTCAATCGTATCCCTTGTACTTTATTCACTTTACCTATAGTCTCCATTGTAGTTCCTTTTTGGGGTTACCTTATAGGAGCCTTAATATATAATTGGTTAAACCAAAAAAAGGAACTACAATGGAGACTATAGGTATTCCCCAAGACCCTAATCTCATCGTTTCAGGCCCGGGTGCGACCGCGCGAAAAATCCCTTGTAGAGTCCGATGGAGCCCTTTGAGAGACCGTGCTCTGACCTTTAAGGCTTCTGGGTCAAAATAGTTGTCACCAGGGTTATAAACCACCTAAAACAGCCCTCATAAAGCTCTATAAACAACTTGCAACAGCCTCAGTTTAAAGATTGCCCTAAACCGTAACCGCAAACCCTAAAGCCTAAACCCCCCAAAATTTCCACCAGCGCCCACCACAGGTCGAAAGCTTCGATCCCACGTCTGTGCTCAACCTGGAGATGGTTGAGGCCTTCTCAATATCATCATGAGTGTTGAGGGCTTATAAGGGTTTATGTAGGGGGTTTATAGGGCTTATAGGGCTTATAGGGTTGAGGGTTTAGGGTTCAGGGTTGCGGCTTTCCATCGTATGGCATTGTGAAGGTTTGACCAAGTCAGTGTTAATGTGTAGTGAAAATGTATGCGACAGTACCCTTGTGGGGTATTCTATATTCCTTTGCACACCCCTCCTTGCCCTTCGCTGGAAGGTGATGCCACGACGACTGCCCCTCATGATCGGCAAGAACAAAGGCCACTTCAGAGCGTCTATAAGAATGACGAAGTCTTTTTCTTGAGTTTAAGGGTGGAAGGGCGGCAGGGGGTGTCGGGTTCGGGTCTGTTTACTGTCAAAAGTGTTTAAGTGTTTGGTGCTTTGGGTTTTGAGTCGGGGAGCCCTTTTAAAAGGCCTTGAGTTCTCTGTTGGTTTAAGGTTTGGGGCTCAAAAATTCCACAAGCTCTATTACGAAGAACAAGAGGGGCAGTAGAGATAGGAAGAGTGACAGCTACATGCTAGTGGCATTGGCAATTAACACCATAACGGCAAAACGGGCGACGATTCTACACCGCGTGCAGAAGGAGCCATGAACAGAAGCTCCGGTGGCCACTTGACCATCTAAACGTCCAAACGCTGTTGCACCACACCCCAACAACAAGCGCCCCCTGAACCAAACCCTCAACCCCGAAGTCGGACTCCAAACCCACAGCCCGACCATCTAAAGCCCCATACCTATAGTCTCCATTGTAGTTCCTTTTTGGGGTTACCTTATAGGATCTTACTTATATATTTGGTTAAACCAAAAAAAGGAACTACAATGGAGACTATAGGTATGGCTTGGGTCTGGAGCTCTCCGGGGAACTGGGGCTAAAACTTGGAGCAGGAGTGGGGGTTTAGGGTTTAGGGTTTTGGGTTTAGGGTTTCCCTTTAGTTGCGAACGCCGCGCTCAAGGAGGTGAGGCTATGACGACCACAACGCACAGGATGTGACGGCGATGATGAGATGTTGAGGATGTTGCGGCTGCTGCTGCTGATGATGATGATGAGAAGGATGTGGATGATGATGATGGTGGTCGTAGTGGTGGTGGTGGTGGTGGTGGTGCTCGTGGCGGTGAAGTGTCGGTGTCAAAGCTGGATCTTGCCAAGCCGCCGTGCTCGGGTCAAATCTCCCGGTGCCAGAGGTACAATTAATCAGTAGTGATCAAGACTGAGGTTCAACAGTTGCATCCGAGGGTTGCGATGGCGATGCTGGTGGTGCTGCTGGTGGTGGCGGTGGTGGTGGTGTCGCTGCTGCTGATGCTGCTGCTGCTGCTGATGGGTATGGTTATAACGCTAAGCTTAATCGCAGATCCCTAAGCCCGACACTCGAAACCCCAAGCTCTCAGCCCTGACAAACCCTAAGTCCCTGGAAGGGCTGAGAAGAGGAACCCTAAACCCTAGACGCCCACTTGACTCAGGCAACTTGACCCAGGGAAAGGCCGGGAATCAGCTAATGGCCCTCCGCTTCTGCAAAGGCTTCGCAGTGCAGGCTCTGGGGTTCGAAATTCAAAATACGCAAAGGGTCTAGGGTTTAGGGGTTTAGGGCTTATTAGTAGCTTCTTGGTAGTTAGAATAGGGCTCCTTGAGGGGGATTTCTGTCTTTAGTGTAGAAGCCTTAACGTGATGGAGGTGTCTGAGTAGTTTGCCCCTGTAGTACATAGTCTCTCTGTAACTATGTATAGTATACCACAATCCCCGATATTAGACGCTTCAGGATGCTTACCGTGTCTTCTGGAACCTCATGATGGCAGTAATTATGTGGTATTCATGAGGAAGTAGTATTGCTGCATAGTCTGCTGTACCAGTACCAGCCATGCCATGGTAGATGTAGCTGGAGATCAGATGGCCCCGGTGCATGAAGCGACTCTAGTATAGGGCCTTAATAATTACCTACACTATTTTGGGGGTTCCTTGTTATAACTATAGTATAATGGGCCCCAAAACCCTATTCTAATTATTAAGGCCCCTACTCTAATTGCAGAAGTGCTCTCCGGACTTTTGCCGTGGCAAGAAAACGGCCACCCTGGCCCCAGTAGCTAGCGATGTAGATTTCGATAACCCCAGAACAGCGGTCACGCGAATGCAGATGATAGTGCTACCACACCCTTGTTGTTGAGTTCCTTCTTCGCCGTTTGTTGTCTGATTGCAGCTCTACCACCACTGTGAAGTGCTACCTCTGCATTTGAGTGCTCGAATGGGGGGTTCCCACAAGGTGGGTTTTGGGTTTAGGGGATTCTGAGAGAAACCCTGGTACCCAAATGATAGGAACCTTGCCAAGAGAACCCTGTCTTGGGAGCTTCCGAAGACACAGTGAGGGACCTGAAGATAGAACCTAAAGCCTTGTAAAACCTCGCGAAATACCTCAATACTGGGCTCCTTAGAGGGACCCCTAGTTGGTCCGACCTAGAGGTAAATCCGGAACACCGCGCACTAAGAGGGCCCGTAGACAAGAACCTACACCCCTCATCGGATTGCTTGTAGTCTAAGCCTACAAAGTAGTAGGCTATGACCTCAGAATTGCATGTAATTAGGGTATAATCCTCTAAACCCCCAAACTTTATCACTAGCGCACCCCCCCCGTCCCGCCCACACAGAACCTGTTTCGAAACCCCAGCAACAGCCCAGAAACCAATGGATTTTTGCAGGCCATGGATGCCAACATGGGATCCTTCATTGGGGAAGCCTTCAAGGTCCGGGAGTGCAAAGAAAAAGATTTCGGATTTCGAGTTTACAGTTTAGGTGCCTTCCTTGACAAACTGAAGAGCTCTCTGAGGGTGAGGGTTCTACAAGTGTAGCGCATGGAGCTTGAGAGGGTTCTGTCTAGAAGCCTTACAAGTAAGCAGGGCCTTTATAAACCTAAGCATGGGCTCACGGCACAGTGATAAAGGGCATTAGTTGTAGGAACCGCCCCAATCGACCCTCGCTTCAAAACCATAAACATGCGCCCAAATCCAAAGCGCTTGAACCATGAAGCCACCATTCACTCGGACACCCTAAGCCCCTTTCTGAAACCACAAAACACCAAGCCTTTTTCGCCTGCACGCTGAAACTTTTATCTTTTAAGCCCATAAACCTCAGCCTCGTAATGCCCCGGCCTGCTCACTTTGAAGCATTAGGGTTCTTCAACCGCTGACCTTCGCTCCCAAATTAAATCCGCCGACTTAGGATTTTGGCCTCCGTAGCCCCAATCCCGAAATCCTCTAACCCTTGCCCCTTTCAGCCCCAAACCTCAAACCCTAAACCCTAAACCTTGATACTCCAGTAAACCCTCGGTCCTTGTAACGCCCCTGATTACACCCATTTTCAAGCCCCATGAAAACACCCTTTCAATTACTTCGTAATTCCTCATAAAACCCCGGTTAAACTTTGTAAAACATTATCTAGTCTTTATAAAGCTCGAGGTGCCCATGGTCTTGAAGCGTTTCCAACCTCGGTTCTACAACCGGGATCGTGTGACGGCGAGGCGGGCTCTCTCCGCATGTATGTATGTATGTATGTATGTATGTATGTCAACGATGCATGATTGTATAGCTAAATGTATGTATATGTCTGTACACATATGTATATATGCTTATACATGTTTCTATTCCATACATGTATGAGAAGATTTAACACAAACTTTGCATGATTAAGGGTTTGTGTTTTAGCCTGCATATGCATATGCATATGCATGTATATATATATATATATATATATAATGTATCTGTGTATATATATATAAACATATGTATATATATATATGTACATATATATATATATATATTTGCTAACAACCCCCCNCCCCCCCCCCGGATTATCCACCAATTTTGGGGGGGAGAAGAGGGTTGGACCAAATGGTCCGTTTGGCGGGCCACGGTGCGGAGCATGGCCACCCGGGTTATCTACCCTTTTTGGAGGCGAATGCTTGGTTAATGCGAAGGTGCGGAGTGGATTGGGATTGGTACCGTGTCTCCCAAAATCCCCAAAGGCCATACCTACTCTAGGAATTGTTGTATGCAGGATTATAAATTATAAAGGAACCTTGGTCTTTGAGCTGGGTGCCATATATGCTACCACCTTTCTTCAAAGATCAAAGATTGGAAAGGTAGGCGCATCCCTTTTTATATCCAAAGTATACACTTTATAGGTATCTTATAGAAGCCTTAAAAATCGTTAGTGGAACCCTTATAGATCTCTATGGAGGCCTTCTAAATCTATGATAGAGAATCCTGATAAATCTTATAAAGAACTCTGATGGAACCCTTATAACATCCCCACAGAAGCCTTTTTGTAGGTGCATGGACCCCTGCAAAGGCGTATCGATTTCTCTGCTTTGGATCTGNCCCTTATAACATCCCCACAGAAGCCTTTTTGTAGGTGCATGGACCCCTGCAAAGGCGTATCGATTTCTCTGCTTTGGATCTGTCAAAACTCTGGACTACACCCCCTGCTAGAATAAAAAATTGGGCCCGCAGCCCTTAACTTTAACATTTTACAGCTATCTTATATATTATATCGTACGAAAATGCGAACATATGTAATCGATTATATAAGAGTTCAATTCGACGGCCGTGTGTTGCGGTTGCTACTACTTGTGTATGCGTGCGTGCATGCTTATATAGTATTGCAGCAACCCGCAATAGGCACCAAAGTATGCAACAAANTAAGAGTTCAATTCGACGGCCGTGTGTTGCGGTTGCTACTACTTGTGTATGCGTGCGTGCATGCTTATATAGTATTGCAGCAACCCGCAATAGGCACCAAAGTATGCAACAAAGATTTTTCACCCCGAGTCAAAACACAAGGAATCCGATACGCATTTTATGCTAACTACGCAAAACATCAATACTAAGACTACAAACGTAGGTAGATTTGTAAAAGCATTTGGTTTTAGATACTTTCTTTATAAGGTGTTAAGACTCCATGGGTACATGCAATGCTATCTGGAATGTGNAGGTAGATTTGTAAAAGCATTTGGTTTTAGATACTTTCTTTATAAGGTGTTAAGACTCCATGGGTACATGCAATGCTATCTGGAATGTGCCTGTATGCGCGTATTTACATCTGAGCATCCGGTCAGCATTCGTCTGTGTAAATGGCGACACTGTATGACACTGTATACTTGATCTGATGCAAAGTCAAGCGGTCATGCTTCTGTAATTATATGTAGTCAACTATGCAGTAACTGCGGCCCTTACTACATGGTTGAAAACTAATTCACTATGTATATGTGTGTTAGGCGCAGAAACCCTGTATTTCCCCGAGCCAGAAAGATATTCCCGTGATCAAACACATTGCACTGGGGCTTGTCGGCTAATCTCGTATATGGCCATATATTATGCACTGCCTATAAAATACTGGCACATTCCAGTGGTGTTGATTTCTAATACCTTAGAGCCCTAGCCCCTGTAGGATGTGAACTCCTTGGCATGACGTCTTGATGTTAGCAACGGATACCAGAGTACATGCTTGCGCACGTGTTTCGGGCAATGAGGGCAGTCCCGATGCATCCCGAGTATCCGGTGAGGCCTATTGAATTCAATAGGCCATGATTTCAATAGGCCTCACGCGTGGATTGTATTTCAAAATTCGGGATGCATCTTAAGGAAATACAGGTGGGGGCTTAAGAAATGGGGGCNTGCGCACGTGTTTCGGGCAATGAGGGCAGTCCCGATGCATCCCGAGTATCCACCGGTGAGGCCTATTGAATTCAATAGGCCTATTGAAATCAATAGGCCTCACGCGTGGATGGTATTTCAATTTTCGGGATGCATCGGAATGTTTTTATTGCCCTAAACACACGCACTCAGACATACTAGGGTTCAAAGTATACACATACGCACACGCAGAGTAGTCTTTTAAACTGCGGGTCAGGGGGATACAAGAGCGCTGAGAATCGCTAAGGCTGTGAGGCAGGAGGCCACGTTGTGCAAGCAATTGCATGGAAGTTCAGTCGGGAGTATTGAAGTTCAATCCCGCGGATGGACCAAGTTGGCCCGGAATCTTGAATCTTGAATCTTGGATCCGGGAGTATTGAAGTTCAATCCTCGGGATTGAACTTCAATACTCGGGAGAGCTCAATCGTGCTGACGGATTGTGCGAAGACGGAGTAGTGAGCCTATTGAACTCAATGCTGACTTGTACAAGCGAGGGGGTCAGGGGCATAATGCAGACCAACCCTCTTCTCCCCGCCAAAATTGGTGGATAACTCGGGGGGNGCGAAGACGGAGTAGTGAGCCTATTGAACTCAATGCTGACTTGTACAAGCGAGGGGGTCAGGGGCATAATGCAGACCAACCCTCTTCTCCCCGCCAAAATTGGTGGATAACTCGGGGGGTACCATATATATATATATGTTATGTATTATACATATTCTAGTATGTTATATTATGTTATACACATATATATATATATATGCTGCGAGGCCAACCAAGTCTAATCCAACATGGATTCAAAGTTCAGGGTTTAGGACCTACCTCATGTAACCCCAAACCACCTACCTTTTCAGGACATATACAAGAAAGCCACAAGATGGAACCCTAAAAGATGGAGGCTATTCAGGAAAACCGAAACCCTAAAACCCTAGACCCTAAACCCTAAAGCGCAAAGAGGTAGTTCACTTAGGGTTGAGGTAAGGGTTTATAGGACTTGAACTTCAGGGCTTTCGTTAGGCTCCCACAGGTGCATGGGACTTCTTTGCGGTGCTTGGCGGACCTCGTTGGGGTTTAGGGTTGAGGAAACCTGAGTGCAACATCTTGCTCTATCAGGTCGCCCCTGAGGGATCTTCACCCTAGGCCGCCCTACATACAAGCTGCCACCTCAACCCGACAGGGCGGAACTCCAAACCCCAATCCGCAAGCCCAACCTCCTCCATGAAAGGCGCAGCCCAGGATGCTAAAGCGGCTTCAAACTGGGGGGAATTCTTCGGGCTACAGAAAGGGCTCTTGGAAAGGTTATCACTAGAACCAGTAGAAGGGATCACTTAATTGCGCCAAAACACGCATCTCCCCTAAACGACTAAGCCCCGAAATGAAAGCCGGCCTCAAGGTACGGATTCAGCTGCTTCAGGTGGATTGAAGGCACGTTATTGGCATAGGCGATGTTCAAGAGCACCTCAGGCACGAGGATTGCTGAAACCTCAAACAAAAAGCACATCAATGTTCCCTGCCTAAACCCCAAAGCCTAAACCCCCAACCTGCCTTCAAAAACGCTGCCATCGTCGAAGCCTCACGCTGCACACCAGTGTTTGACTTGGCGGATGCAGTGATGAGGACTTCCTTCCGGCGAGGCCGTCCAAGCTTGGATTGAGGATTTGGGGCCAGGGCTTGGCGTTGCTAAGGCTTTAGGGTTAAAGGAATAATATAAGGGCCTTAATAAGTGCAATAGGGTTTCGGGGCCCATTGTACTATGAGATATAAACAAGTCCCAAACCGACCGTGAATCTCGTAGAGAGGCCACAAAAACTGTTGGAGTTTGCTGTTTGGGCTCGGGGCGTCGAGGCCAGAGCTTAGGGATTAAAGGGGGCGGAATAATATAGGGGCCTTAATAATTAAAATAGGGTCTTGGGGCCCATTATACTATATTTATGATAAGGAACCCTCCAAATTGGACTCCAAATAGCATTGGTAATTATTTAGGGCCCTGCACTATTCGGATGCAAGCCCCGAAGCCCGCAACTCGGGGGGTTGTGGTGATGATACTTTGAGCCGACCTCCCAACAGACCGGAATAACTAAGGGGCTCGGTCTGCAGAGTGCAATAGAGGGGCCTTGCCCTAAAAACAAACATCAAACATCCCCACAGACTCTAACATCCCTTAATTAAGGAATATACCTTAAATCATATTAGGGATCCTACTATAATTGAAGGTATATTCCTTAATTAAGGGATGTTGGAGTCTCTGGGTCCAACCCCTACGGCCTCAACCTGAAAACCCAAACCCTAAACCCTCAATACAACCCCGAATAGATCCCTTCCAAACCTGAACCTCATAAAATCCCGTAGTGGGTCCCTTCTAGATCCCTTGCAGAAATCCAAAACCTCAAGTTGCGAAGAGCTTGAAAGCCCCTAAACCCTAAACCCTAAACCCGAAACCCCCAAACCCTGAAAACTAAACCCCTAAAACCCTAACTCCAAACCTGAAGCTGCGAAGAGCTCGAGAAAAGCGTCCTTGTCCCCTCCGGCGCAGCCGCGGAGCACCCGCGCTGCGGCCGCTAGCTCGACCTTGTAAATACGAGTCGTATAACCACAACTAAGGGTTTAAGGTTTAGGCTTTAGGGTTATGTTTAGGAGTGTCATAACTATAGGTACGGGTTTAAGGTTTAGGGTTACGTTTAGGGTTTCGGGGTTTGGGGCTTAGGGGTTTAGGGGTTTAGGGTTGACGAGTTCTGATACGAGTGTTCTAAGTAAGGGTTTAAGGTTTAGGGCTTAAGGTTATGTTTAGGATTTGGGGGGAGTGTTATAACCATAAGCATAAGTAAGGGCTTAAGGTTTAGAGTGTAGTTTGTGAGGTTTCGAGTGTTATAACTATAAGTAAAGGATTTTGAGGTTTAGCGTTTAGGGTTGAGGGGAGAGGTTTAGGGTTTAGGGGTTTAGGGTTTTCAGATTTAGCGTAGGGTTGAAGGGCTAGGGTTTATGTTTCAGGCTTCAGCGATAAGATGTTACAGGGTGTTCATGGGGCGTTTTAGGGCTTTAGAACGGTTGTCGAAGAGTTAGTGCATGGGTTATGGTAGTGGATACATACTATTCCTACGATGGCATGGCGGATATGGATGTGTGCGATGTACTATACTGAACTTAGACCCCTAGCAAAAGTCATGATTATAGCTGTCTCTTAGGGATTATAGGAACCAAAGATGAACAATTATATGGGAGTTTCCGAAAATAGGGGAGCCTAATATAGTACCCTAAATAGTAGGATCCTTAGTATAGGGACCCCTAAATAAGGTACCCTAATTTTCGGAAACTCTAAACCCTAAACCCTTTATAGAACCCTTATAGATCCCTTTAAGGACCCCTTTAAAGGAACCCTAAGGATTTTCGGAAACTCCCATATATTTTTAAGTACCCCTAAGTTATGTAGACCCGAGGAGGGAGGGGCCCGGGGGTTCAGAATTCAACGGTGACCCTCATAGTGGCCCTCACAATAGTAGTAGTCGTAGTAGTAGTAGTAGTAGTACTAGTACTAGTAGCAGCAGCAGTAGCAGCAGCAGTAGTAGTAGTAGTAGCAGGAGTAGTAGTAGTAGGTGTAGTAGTAGCAGTAGTAGTAGTAGTAGTAGATCCTTGCGCTTAGAACTCAACGCAGAAGCACGGCAGCTTAGGCTTTAGGATTTGAGGAACAGGGTTTGGGATGAAGGGTTCAGGATTCAGGGCTGAGGGTTTAGGGTTTAGGGTTCAGGGCTGAGGGTGTAGGATTTACTGTTGGGGAATCAAAGATTTGAATCACAATGTTTCCGAAGTTTGAAACACGTTCTTGGAACAGCTTCATTCCAAAATGTCAACCCCTGTTTCATTCCTCATGTTTGTGCGCCTACGATGGGGTTGACATGTTGAATGCCATTTTTCAGTGATGCATTTAGTTTTTTCGGCCAAAACCCAACGTTGTTCACGGCGCTGCTCCTGCAAGGAAGCTCTGAGCAGCGAGCTCAGCCAGAAATTCCTCCACCACGTTGCTGGCTGCTTACAACAGCTCATTGACATCATTGAACCCCTGAGTACTGCCGAAGTAGAAGCCCAATCTCACTTCCTCGGCATAGCCCTACGCTTCGCTGCTTGTCAGACGCAAGTCCGAGTGAACCCTCACAGGCCCTGGCATATTGGGGGTTAGCTCAGGTACCCTCCACCTAATCCTCCTCCCTGCAGTCTAAAAGTTGCTGATTGGCGTGGCTCTCCAGGTGCTTCCTCAGGTCCGCCACGAGGTGGAAGCTCGCCTCGCACAGCTCGCAGCGATGCGGCCTCTGGTTCAGGCGCGGGATCCGAATGTCCTGGTCCAATGTCCACCGCGTGCCGAACCTTTCCTGGCACTGCAAGCAACCAAAAGGGCCGCTCGCCCAGGTGCACGCAGCTGATGTGCCTCTGCGGCTGGCTGGGATACTTGAGAGGCGCTTGGAGCAGTGCGCAGATGGAGCGTGCCGGTGCTTCGGCGGAGGAGACCGTGGTCCCGGGCTTCGCTTTGACGGAACGCTTATGCGTCCTGGCGGAGGTGCGGCGCATGGAGGAGCAGGGGGCGATGCCTCCCCTGCAACCCCGCGAGCCCGTACTGAGACGGATTATGGATGCATACGCTTTTTGCGTTCATTTCCCCCCCCCCCCCCCCCCCCGCCCGGCCCTGCTTCATTTTACCTGCTTTTTCCGCCCTCCCCCCCTGCCCCCCCTGCCCCCCTTTTCCACATTACAGAAACAAGTCGATGAGTTCTGTCACAGTGCTGCTCTCCGGCAAGCCGAGGCGGGCGGCGTAGTGCTAAAATTAAGGACATCGACTTGCCATAATGATGGCGCCATATTAAATACCTGTCGACCGTGTATGCCTCGTATGGTGAACTTCAATAATAGGAGTGTATTGCTGGAAGGCCAACGGTTTCGTTTCAAACCCCAACCAAACCTCAAGCACCCCTTTAGCACCTGTACCCTAAACCCTAAACCCGAAACCCGAAACCCTAAACCCGAAACCCTAAACCCGAAACCCAAAACCCTAAAACTGAAACCCTAAACCCGAGACCGGAAACCCTGGGAGTCCGGACACTCTCGACTAAAACTCCGCCCTCGGCGTGACACTCGAGGCCATCGATATCCTGGGGCAGCTCAAGCTTAGTCTCCGGGATTTTGGGGCTTAGGGCTTTTAGGGTCTAGGGTTTGCGGGTTTTAGGAATTAGGGTCGAGGGCCGAGGGTGTAGGGTTTAGGGTCCAGGGTTTGGGGGTTTTAGGAATCAGGGTCTAGGGGGTTGGAGATGGCTTAGAGGAGCAATACACAAAGATATAAGAGATCTGGGCGAAATCTGTCATTACACACTACAGATACGGAAATAGTATCACCAGCACGAGCACTGCTTATGGCTAGCTTCCCAGGTTGAGGATTTAGGGGTTAAGACGCTCGGGCTGTCCGTGGCCCGGGGTCCAGGCTTTCTGTAAAAGGGATATGAAAGCTCTACAGCCTCAGCTGAAAATCCTAACCAGGATAGGTATGCTGTGGCTTTCCAGGCGGGTTTGAAACATCTGGGGCTTGAGAAATTCAGTGTGCCAAGTTCTTGCAACGGGCAAAGACAAAGCCCTACAGCTCCTATAAATCCTTTGGAACCTCATGAAAAACCGTGCGAAATCCTTACTAGTTTTCAGTGCAGACCCCTGATCTGTAGAGCCCCCAACAATCCTACGGGAGCGATCTGCATGCAGGCTCAGGGTTAACCGCGTAAACCCTCAACCCTTAACCCCAAACCCTGAACCCTAAACCCTCAACGCTGAACCCTAAATAAACCCCAAAGGTTTTCTGATCCGAAAGCTGGATGCGCTCGAGCGGCGAGCGGGCTGCAATTCGCAGCTCTAACCGACTCCGCAACCACCTCCTGCAGCAGAATGTTGGGTTTAGTCTTTCGGGTTAAGGGTTTAAGGGTTTAAGATTTAGGAGTTTAGACTTTCGGGCTGTTGGGTCCTTTAGGCTTAAGGTTTACGGTCTATGGTTGCGGAGCGTAGGTTTCAAGTCTCCCTTCAAACTTTTGGCTTCCTAAAGCCTAGACCCTAAATCCTATCCTAGCCAAGGTTTCCATGGAACCTTGGCAGAAGTCTCTGCGACGCTCCTTCCGCTGCCCAACCTGAAGCTAAAAGTCCAAACCCTGAGGCTAAAGCCTGCTCTACCCAAAGAGCCCAATACTCCCTTAATTAAGGAATATACCTAGGGTTCCTTTAAGGGATCTATAGGGTTTAGGGTTGAGGGACTCCAAAACCCCTTAATTAAGGAATTTTAGCTTAAATCTTAATATGAAGCCCCTTATAATTTAAGGTATATTGCTTAATTAAGGGGTATTGGGCTCTCTGGGTAGTCCCTGAATGCCTAAACCCTAAGCCCTATACTTCACTGTATAACAGTATACTATATGTTATTGTATGCTATACTATCTTATACTATGTTATATAATGTTATGCCCTGAACCCCAGACGGGTTCTGAAGGATGTCTACAGCAGAAGATGGGCATCGGCAGATCGCTAGTCAACTAGCCTGACGAAAGAATGCAATGACGCGGTGATGGGAAAGAAAGGACCTCAATGACTAGAGTAGTAGTGGATTCAGGCCCCTATATTACATGGAAATAAAGAGCCGCAATGACTAGAGAAGGGCAATTGCATGTCTTGTACTGGAACTGGAAAAAAGGATTCAGGCCCCTGTATTCGATGGATGAGCCCTACGGGTTAGGAACCTGAATCACCTGGCGCCGAACGCAAAGCACTCCGCACTGAGCCCCAAAATGCGGAGCAGGGCTTTAGTTTAGGCCCTGAGGCCTAGCTGCACAATTTAGCTGGAAGCAGTTTTCTCGATGATGCCGAAAACTCTTAAAACCTACAACCATAAACCATAAACCCTAAGCCCAGAATTAACACCCCTGACAGCGGCTACCTCGGTCCACAGGGGAGGTCCAGATCACGCCCCATTCCAAGCACAACAACATTAAAATCCACAATTTGAAAAGGCTTGGCCCTCAGACAATAACAACAACAATAACAACAATATTCACGATATGAAAATAATAGTATTAAGAATAACTACAATACTTGTAGTGATAGGCAAATAGCAATAATAAGAATGATATTAAAGTAGCAAGAATAGTAACACTGCTATGAAACATCAAAGCAACAACATTTCCTGAAGCCCAGAACCCTATGCAGCATCTCCTGTTCGGCTGGACCACAAGGAGCAGCCATGCCTGCAAAAGACAAGCGGTGCACGATTACAGGCTCGTAGGGATTTAGGATTCTAATTTTTTAGGGATCCTCAAGGCTCTTGGGGTTTAGGTTTAGGGTTTAGGGTACAGGGTTCGTTGGGATGTGGGGTTTTGGGTTTGGTTCGGGGTTTATGTGCGGCACCCGCCATCCCGATAAGCGGCTGAAACCTTCAACCCTAAACCCTAAACCTCAAACCCTGAACCCTAAACTAAACCCTGATCCGTAAACCCTGAACCGTCAGAGCCGACGGTATAGTGCAGGCGCCTTTCTTCGGCTCTTACCTGTCCGGTGCCCTAGGAAAGCAAAAGGTTAACCTTGAAGGTTTAGAGTTTGGGGAATATAGAAATTATACTACCCCAAAAAGGTTAAAGGTTTCTTACTCTACTACCTACTCTACTACTAGGAGTAAAAACCTAGTACAACTATGATTAATAGGCACCGTCAGGAAGTACTACCATTAACTGTTCCAAACCCCATAAACTGTACATTTAAGGCCCTTCGCTTTGGAGTCTCGGATGACGCCCGACCTGCGTTGCGGCCGCTGTTCGCCATGCTCCAGCCTACCATGGTCCCGACCTTAGTGCTCTGTTTTCCGGGCCGGTTTAGGGCTTCGGGTTTAGGGTTTAGGGTTTGGGCCCACGAGGGAATAACAGGGAAATGATAGAGGGTTTTGGGCTTGGGGCCTAGGGTTTAGGATGAGGATTTTGGGCTTGTGGTTCGGTTTTCACGACCCCATGAGATCGAGATACGGATTACAAAAGCGCCTGCCTGCTTACAGTCATCCCTCCATCAGCACTCCCAGAGACTCCAATATCCCTGAATTAAGCAATATGCGTACAATTATTGTATATTCCTTCATTAAGGGATATTGGAGTCTCTGGGCTAAGGTCCCAACATAGGGGTCGTCACTCACGACAATCGAGCCGTCAACCTCTGCGGAGGTCTTGGTTGAGGGCTTCAGGGTTTGAGGGTTGAGGGCTTTTGGTGGCTTAATGTGAGGTGCTGCCCTTTGCAGGAGTTAGTACCCAAGGCTTAAAGGGTGGAGCCGTGCTCACTTCTGACAGCGCAAGCCTTCAAAACACACAAAGAAGGACCAGCAACTAACCCATCCTGCAAAGCCAACCCTGCAACCGCCAAAGCCTGAAGCCAAGTTCAACCCCATCCGTGCTGGTCCACAGAACCACGAAGCTTTGTTATTTAGGTGATCTGCGGAACGACGACGGATTTGGGCAATGCCATCCAGGTTTCCAGTTTCGGTATGCCGACGATGGCGGTTTAGGGTTGTGGGCCATGGCGCTGTTGATCCGGGCGCTTGGGGGTTGACACAAGGTCTTTCTTTTTATAAGGACTACAAGATGTGCTGATCTCGTCATATCGGAACCATGGTTCGGCACTGCCAGGGCAAGAAAAATTTCACAGTACGTTACGTTTACCTCAGGGTGACCCTTTTGCAGTTGGCAAGCATACTCCAGAAACCCTAAACCCTAAGCCCTAAACCCCTAAACCCCTAAACCCTAAACCCCTAAACCCTAAACCCCAGAACTCAATCTCCTTCAACCCTAAACTTTAAACACCCGAAGGCAGCCTTATTGTAAAATTAGAATATGGTTTAGGCGTATATGAATGAAAGCAAGATTGTAAGGGAGCCATAAGGGGATGCTACGAGCCATTTTGCCGACCCATATGTCATGTAAATCTCCAAACCCTGAACGGCAGGCCTTCTCTGCATAGGGCTTCAAGGTGCACATCGTGCAGCTCTCGCCGATGACCTCTGGGCTCCAGACCAGCACCACCACCACGACTACTCGTACTACTACTACTACTACCACCACCACCACCACCACGACCACCACCACGACTACTACTACTACTACTACTTCTTCTTCTTCTTCTGCTACTACTTTTTTAGGGAGGATTAAAGGTTTCAGAGTTGGTTGCTGTTTAGCGTCTCCTGGGTTAGTTTTTAGGAGTAGGCCTTGAGGTAAACGGGGATGTCGTGGCTCAGGGGGGCATGAGAGGCTTCGGATGTGAGAGTAAAGAACTAGGTGTAGGTGTGTTTTAAGGTGCTTAAGGCCTGTATGGTGTTGAGGGTCCAGGTACTGTAACTCTCAACCTCGAATCAAGTAAGGTTGTAATACAATTAAGTAGCCCGATTACTTCACTCTCCGATTCTCCTGAGGGGCCCGATATAGTCTCACTAAATCCCAGATACTACACCTTCTTTCGAGACCCAGGTTGGGGGATACCGGGATATTCCTGCAGCCCTCAATCCCAAACCCCACACCCTATAAGCTCTACCTTATGAAGCCCCATTTAAAGCCCTAATCTCGGAAGTCCAGCTCTAAATCCCTCCTGACTGAGCTGGCGGCATAGCCCCGCGCGCAGTTGTCGAAGGAGAAGCAGCGCCCTGCGGAACAGGCAATGATTCAGGGCCGGGCTTAGGATTCTGGGGCTTCTTTTTTTTAAGCTCCTTTTTAATGCCTGCCATCCCCAAGGTCTGACAACCCATCAAGGCCAAATAGCTGGCCAGGAGACAAGGATTCTAGGCTTTAGTTTCCAGAGTTCCCAACCTTAGGTTTTCGCTGTCGGGTTTGGGGTATATCATCTATGATTTTGGTCTAGGACCCCACCCTACACCGCAGTCTGAGATTTAGAGATGTCCTTAGCCCAAAATAGTAGCCGACCTTACGAGGGTCTCTATCGTGATTTCCTTGCAGAAGGCCTTAAAACTGACGGCGTTTTAGTTTCCGAAAATAGGGGACCCCAATATAGTACCCTAAATAGTGAGATCCCTATTATAAGGACCCCAACATAAGGTACTCCCAAATTTGCGGAAACTCTGTACATCCCTTATAGACCCCGTTAAAGGGATCCTTATAGTACCCTTATAGCAACCCTTTCAAGGAACCGTAAGGTACCCCCAAATTTTCGGAAACTCCCACTTAGAGGGTGCCGGACTTTCGGTTGTCCGTGGTGCGGCTCAGAGCGTTTGCGACTTTGGCTTAGGGTTTAGGGTTTGGGGTTTAGGGCTTGGAGTTTGGGGTTTAGGGTTTAGGGTGGCGCTTTGAATGCTATCATGCCAAGTAGAGTAGTGTGACCCTGCTTCTACTAAAAGAGCTTCGATATAAGCATCCACAGCAAAAACCCCGAAGATGCACAGACACCAAACTGTTTAATTGTGAGCCAAGTTGGCAGACGTCATCGTTTTCAGGACAACACTGAACCTTAAACGACTGGACCCAAGCCCTGCCCCACTTTTGAGGGTTCTGGCATATCCTGAACCCTTAAAGCCTAAACTCTAAACCCTAAACACCAAACCCGAAGCGTTGCAGTTTGAAACCTTTTCAGGATTCAGGTTCGAACACCCCTAAACCCTAAACCCTGAGTCGGCAATTAACGAAAACAAAACCTTGGGGGCACCCCGAAGTCCCAGCTGCCAAACTACGTAGGTCACACTTTTAAGATTTCATGACCGTAGCAACCCTAAACCCTATAGACCCCTTAAAGGAACCCTAGGTATTCCTTAATTAAGGGAAAGTGGAGGCTCTGAGTTCCGAGCCTCCTGGGTTCATGAAGGCCTCCCACCTCGGCCACATGAAGGGCCTCGGTGGCGAAGAATGGACGGCGACTGGGGTTTAGGGTTTAGGGTTTAGGGTTTTAGGGTTTAGGGTTTGTGAATTACCATCAGGATTGTGTGGCTCGGGGTCAACCCTAGTCCCCAAACCCTAAACTACCCTACAACTTCTTGAAAGTGCCTTGGTCGGGGCCCTTTAAACCGGTGCAGCAGAGCAGGCAAGGCACGTCAGCGCCAGGTACACGCCGCCCACCACAGCCGCGGTGCTTGTGCCTCGCAAGCCAACACCCGGGGGTCCGGACGAGAACTTTAAGGGTTTGGTGAAGATTTCGGGTTTAGGGTCTTTTGGTGAAGATTTCGGGTTTAGGGTTCAGGGTAGAACTGTCAAAACTGCTGCGAGTATGGTTGCAACTACTCTCAGACGTATGGTTATGATACTTTCCAAGCTAGATGTATCTAGAACTTGTCATCACTATTGTTATTATGACACCTTCTGAGTACCAAACAACTGTGGTGACTATTGTCGCCCTTACTGCAACTGTTTCAGCGTGTACTAGCAGTACTGCTGTGCCTACTATGATTGGTACCAGCACTACAGGTACTATCAGCTGCTGTTGGTGTCGTGTATGTACAGTACTGTACAATACAGCCAAAGGCTGGAGGGTGGTGCAGGTGGGTTGTAGAACACATGCGAGGGGTGTCTTCCTCGTCGACTGTCAGATTGAAAATTTGCACGTCGCATCCGCTTGGTGGCACCATTTGGACGGATCGACTGATTGCCTCTGGACTTGCTGCACGATGATCCTCGTACTGACATTGCGGCTCCACTTCAGATCCAAGCGCACTGAATCTCGCAACACTTAAAGCCCATGACGGCATCGTGGACGGCGCACTTGTCGGGGCCCGGGGCTCCAAGTAGACGGCTCGGTTCCAGCAGCGCCGGTTTTGCATCCTGTGTATCAACCGAGAATGTCGATTTCAAGTCCCCCAAAAGTGCACCGGAGCGCACCATAGAACCTGGGCCTTGGGCTTTAGGCGATGAGCATCTTTCCTCGTCGAATAGACTAGCATCTCGGTCGCACTTGGATCGAGCCTTCGTGGCTACCTACTTACTCCCTCGCCTGGAGGCATGACATGCATAAGGCTCACGCACGCAAGAAGATTCAGCAGCCTCCATTTCACGGCAATCTCTATTTTCCTGCAATGAAAACTACATCGATCACCAAAGTAGCAGGTTTGTACATGACATTGAAAACTACTGGTTGAAAGGTCAACGTCTACCTCGAAACTCCACAACCTATACCAGCCAGTGGAGAGCCACCAGTGCCTGTGTAAGGCATCCCTTGTCGTAGCAAGTAGTTCTTGCATGGAGTTCTAAGTATCCTGAGAAGGGTTGTGATGCTTTGAACTCATCACCTTATCATCTGCTAATTTACTGCGTCCCTCGACCCTCCACGTAAACTTCAATTATGGAACCCCTATACAGGCAGCCTTATGGCACCCTTGCACAAACCCTTATAGAACCCATATAGCTATCCAGCCCCGGCAAAAACCCTAAACCGTCAACCCCTACACTCGAAACCCTGTAACCCTAAACCCGAACCCTAAGCCCTGAATCCCACTCCCTCAACCTTCATCCGCTAGGCCTAGGATCCCTGAGCCCCCGACCGCCGGTTTTATTCCTGTGCTCGTGCTTGTTCGAGACCGCCTTGGCAGAGGATCGACGGTAGTAGACGATAGGGCTTAATGTAGGAACCTGATTGAGAAAACTTTGATCTATACTTATGGATCCTGATATTTTGGGGCTGTAGAGCCAGGGTTTCTTAATCAGGTTCCTACATTAGGCTTTGGGGTTTCTCGTGTGTTCCTTGCTTGGGCTGATGGGTTCAGGGTTTGTTTCTGTATGCGTTCCTCTAAACGCGTTAGGGTTTCGAGTCTGTGGCTTAGCCTTTTTTTAAGGTGCAATGGGACTTTCACACTGCCTTCCTCTCCCTGCCCTTTGTGGGGGTTTAGCCTTTGGAGCTTTGGGTTTACGGTTTAAGGTTTGGGGTTCGGGGTTTAGGTCAGGGTTCCGCCTTGGCATTCACGAACGATACTGCAGACAGCCTGGGCAAGAGAACCGGGAATCAAAAAGGGATCAACCAAGAAGAATACGACCAATGGCTAGAAATATCACTAGCCCAGACAAGCTGGCGTTGCGTTCCTGTGTTGCTAAGTGGGTTTTGGAGGGTTCTCGCCTACTTAACCTACAGCCGAAACCTAAACCCTAAAGCTCAAATCCTACATCCTAGACTCTAAACCCTAAAGCCCAAAGCCTACACCCTAGGAACCGAGAGCACCGAGGTCTTCTAAAGCTGACTGCCGCTAGCCTACTGGGGTTTCTATATAGTAGATGCCAGAAAATTGGAACAAGGCTTTAGGAGGATTAGTAGGGCCCCTTATACTTTACCTTACGGGCATGAGGATAATGATGTTCCAACTTTCTGGCTTCTACTATAAGCCGTCAGGCTATTGCGGGGTTGGGGCACAGGGTTTAGTTTAGAGTTTAGGGTATAGGTTTAGGGTTTAGTGTTCGGTACCCATGGACTCGAAAACTCGGAAGTAGACCTAAAGACTCAACCTTCGACCCAAGCCCCTCAACCCCTGAAGTGTAAACCTGTCGGACAACCACCGTCAGGATCTCATACGAGCTTCTTTTGGCCTCAAATGGGTATCTTCTGGGATTCCTGGTTCCGTTTACTGACAGTTTTACCCATTCTCAAAGTCAGGTCCAGGCTCAAGCGAGTGGCCACAAAGCACTGGAAACCGTAAACAACCCAAACCGCAAGCGAAAGGAACCCTGTACCCGAAACCCTGACACCGAGAGGTGAGAGTGATTTTTTGTTGTTGTGGGTGATTTTTTGCTCTGGGCGCGGTATGCGCTCTTTTTCTGAGGGTGCACGGCTCCAAGTTTTGCTTGCACGGGCATGTTTTGTTTTTGCTGTGGGTGCGGGCGCACTTTTCGCTGCGAGTGCACGGGTGTACTGCTTTTTGTTCTTGTGGGTGCGTGCCCGATTGCTGCAGGTGCGAGCCCGCAGCACGAAAGCACCCACAGCAAAGAAAAAAACAACATTGGTAAAAGCTGTTGCACGTTGCGATGTTTGCCGCGGGTGCGTGCCGAGTTTACTTACTTGCTGCCCACCGCCCCGGAGCCTTCACAGCAAAAAACACCCCCAGCGAAAAAAACAACACGAGTTCCGAAACGTACACCCTAGACCCAAAACCCAAAGCCCCGAAAACCCCGAACCGTAAACCGGAACAAACTGAAGACCCCAACTCCAATGCCTAAACCCCCCAACAATGAAAACCCCATCAAAAGAAACATGGTCAAAATAAGCCAGTGAGAGAAAAGCCTAGAATAAGCACCCTCAAGAAACTCTACAACCCTACTAAAACCTCAACCCTAAACCCTAAACCCTAAACCCCTAAAGCCTAAACCCTAACCCCTAAACAACAGCTCCCAGCCGGGTCTCGGAGTTTCCCAAACACAAAGCCATGGCCGCCGAGGCAAGGTCACCTGGGCTGTCACGTGGGACCAGCACAAAAAAACGAACAAACAGAAAAGGAAGTTGGGTTTAGGGTTTAGGGGTTAGTTTGGGGTTTGAGGTTTGGGGTGTGTCGATGCTCCGGGCACATCACCACGCGAGACGTGTGTTGTGGTGTGTGCTTAGCTTCACGTTCCCTCCCAACCCGCCCACCCAGTCTAGGACCTTTGTCGAGTTTAGGGTTTTCATTAAAATTTGTGGTCAGGTCTGGGGGGCATCGCCTCTCACAAAACCCTAAACCCTGGATCCTAAATCCTAAACACGGTTCCTAAATCCAAAACCCTGGTTCCTGAATCCTAAACCCTGGATCCTAAATCCTAAACACGGTTCCTAAATCATAAACCCTGTTTCCTGAATCCTAAACCCTGGATCCTAAATCCTAAACATGGCTCCTAAATCCTAAACCATGGTTCCTAAATCCTAAACCCTGGATCCTAAACCCTAAACACGGTTCCTAAATCCAAAGCCTTGGTTCCTACATCCCAAAGCCTGGTTCCGAAATCCTAAACTTGAGATTCGTGGCCGGGTCTGGGGGGCATCGCCTCTCACTAAATCTTACACCTTGGTTCCTAAATCCTAAACCCTGGATCCTAAATCCTAAACCCTGGTTCCTAATTCCTAAACCCTGGATCCTAAATCCTAAACACGGTTCCTAAATCCTGAGCCTTGGTTCCTACATCCCAAAGCCTGGCCCAAATCCTAAATCTGAGATTTGTGGCCGGGTCTGGGGGGCACTAAATTTCACGAAATCCTACACCTTGGTTCCCACTTCCGAAACCCTGGATCCTAAATCCTAAACCCTAGTTCCTAAATCCTAAGGCTTGGATCCTAAATCCTAAACACGGTTCCTACATCCTAAACCCTGGTTCCTTAATCCTAAACCCTGGATCCTTAATCCTAAACACGGCTTAAGAATCCTAAACCTTGGCTCCTCAATCCTAAACCCTGGATCCTAAATCCTAAACATGGGTTCTATCTCCTAAAGCCTGGTTCCTAAATCCTAAACCTTGGATCCTAAATCCTAAACACGGTTCCTGAACCCTACCGTGGTTCCTTGATCCTAAACGCCGGTTCCTGAATCCTAAACCCTGGTTCCTAACTCAAGCTTGGAAGAACCTCGCCATCGGCCCCCGGCCCAATGTAAAAGTGCCATTTTTCGACAGGGAATTTGATGGTTTTTGGACCACCGAAAGTTGTCGAAAATCCTGAGCCTCCAAGTCCAAATCCTAAACCCTAAATCCTGAATCCTAAACCTTTAAGGCTGCGCCCTTGTGCGCCAGCGCAGCATTATAACATTTCATTATCAGAAGCAACGTCAATAGAAATTCAAGCGAATTTTTGATCAACGTGGGGAGCGATTCAAGCTTCCGTGGGAAGGGATTCGGGCTTTCGTGGGAAGCGATTCGGGCTTGCGTGGGGAGGGATTCGGGCTGAGCGATTCGGGCTTTTGTGGGAAGCGATTCGGGCTTTCGTGGGGAGGGATCCGGGCTTTCGTGGGAAGGGATCCGGGCTTTCGTGGGGAGCGATTCGGGCTTTCGTGGAGAACGATTCGGGCTTTCGTTAGGAGTTAGGAGGGATTGGGGTTTTCGTGGGGAGCGATTCGGGCCTTCATGGAGAGGGATCCGGGCTTTCGTGGAGAGGGGTTCGGGCTTTCGTGGGGAGGGACCGGGCTTTCGTAGAAAGGTATTCGGGTTTTCGTGCGGAGGGATTCGGGCTTTCGTGGGGTTTTCGTGGAGAGGTATTCGGGTTTTCGCGTGGAGCGATTGGAGCTTTCGTGGGGAGGGATTCGGGCTTTTGTAGGTTGCCGTGGGAGCGATTCAGGCTTTCGTGGGGAGGGATCAGGGCTTTCGTAGGGAGCGAGTCAAGCTTTCGTGGAGAGGGATCCGGGCTTTCGTGGGGAGCGATTCGGGCTTTCGTGGGGAGGGGTTCGGGCTTCCGTGGGGAGAGATCAACCATTTTCCACCAAATTGTGTTCGCGCATTCGGACTTTCGTGGGATTCGGGCTTTCGTCAAACGGATTTCCGGGCAAGGGAGTTGGGCTTTCGTGAAGAGGAATTCAAGCTTTCGCAGGGAAGGATTCAAGTTTTCGTAAGGAAGGATTCGGGCTTTCGTGGGACAGGATTTTGGGTTTGCGGGCGGCATTCTTGGATCTGCTTTGGTGCTGGGCTGGGGGGGCTGGGCTGGCTGGAACGGCTGGCCAGTTGCTGGCCGTTCGCCTGTCCTGGGAACAGAGTAAGGGACCTGCCAAATTTCTGCGGTAAAGCCAATACATTGGGGACAAAGAAGGAGCTGGGCTCCGACCGGGCCGAGCCGGGTTTGGCTGGGGCTGGGCTGAGCTGGGCTGCGGACTGGGAGATTTGAAGCCTCGCTCCAACCACCGACGATATCGAGAGTTGGCCTGGGCGCCCCGCTGCGCTGGCGAACCCTGGTTCCTAAACCCTAAATCCTAAACCCTAAAGGTTATATTGTTCCAGCATGCCTGTCGCATGCGCCAGCACCTGAGCCGGTGCTGGGGCTCCTTCGCTGCGCCTGTCGCACCAGCTACGGAGCCAGCCTCGCTGACGACTCGGCACGCTCGCTGCTGGCAATCGCAGCGCCCGCAGCTCGCTCCAGTTTTTGTTTAAGGGTTCAGGGTTTAGGGGTTAGGGTTTAGGGTTTGGGGTTTAGGGTTGTGTCGATTCAACAGCTCCCAAAATCATTTCTGACTCGGGCTCTATAACAAGCAATAAGGGATATCAGGAAATATCCCAACTCGATAACTAGATGAGGTTGGGATATCCCATAATCCACTCTTTATGTAAGCCAACAAGGTTGGGATATCTCACCCAACGGTTTGGGCGCGTTTTTGGTTCCTGCTTGAAGTGACCTCGGGAAAACAAGCATAAATGTCTTTGTCATAATAGGGTTTAGGGGTCCAGGATTTAAGGTTTTGGGGCTTACGATTTGGAGTTTAGGGCTTTGGATTTAGGGCTTAGTGTTTAGGAGGGTTTCCGGATTTAGGGTTTAGGGTTTAGGGGGTCAGGGGTCTAGGGTTCCTTCGACTCTCTTCTTCAACAACCGGGCCCCAAAATGTTCAAACTTTCTAAGATAGAGCTAATACATAAGGCCAAAAAGTTTAAAGTTCCCCCGTTCACTATCTAAGTTGACGAACAGCAAAACTAGGCTTTGAAGTAACCAGGGAGAAAAAAGTATAGACTTTTTTCATAATGGTTCCGGTAAGAAAAAAGTATTAAAGTATGGTACTCCAAAGCCCAGAAAAAAAGGCGGAATGAAGCACTGCACTCCCGAGCCAAGTCACAGTCGATGGACGTGGAGGGCCCCATGATCCCCAGCCTTTTAGGGCGTTTAGGGTTTAGGGTTTAGGGTTTGAGTTAGTGTAAGTTCCCGAAGACACCTTGCCAAGTCTTCACCTGGACCCTAAAAAAAAAACAGTTAGGGTTTACGGCTTGGGGTTTTTTAGGGGTTCAGATGTTGCTTGTTGTGCTGCACGGTGGGTGTCATAGCGCCAATGGGCAGGTTACTTAGGGGTCAGACAGGGCTTAGAGTGCAGCTCGGGGTTCAGCGTTTCGATTAGGGTTTAGGGCCTTTCAGCGGGCCGGAACTGGAGCTGGGGGGTTTCGTGTAGGGTTTAGGGTCAGGCTTCGGGGCTTGGTGTGTGTGTTTCTTGTTGGTTTCTACGTTTCTCGTGTTTTTTCTGGGGGGGGGGGGGGGGGGGGGGGGGGGGGTTTTCCTCTTTTCGGGGGTTTTTTGGGGGGTTTCAGGGGTTTGGGGGGCCAGTGTTTCACGTTTNTTGTGTGTTGTGGTGTGTGGTGTGTTGGTGTTTGTGGTGGTTGTGTTGTGTGTGTTTTTTTTGTTGTTGTGTGTGTTGGGGGGGGGGGGGGGGGTGGTGGGTTGGCGTGGTTTCCGTCTTTGCGTGTGCTTTGTGGGGTGTTACAGGGTCTTGCGGGCCAAAGTTTACATGTTTTGTTGTACCGGGTTTTCGGGCTCTCACGGGCTTCGTGCTTAACGGTTCGAGATTCAGAGCTGAGGGCTTAAACCCTAAAACCCTAAACTTGTGGTTTAGGCTTCGGGGCCGTGGTTGCAGGAGGGGCTTATCACTAGAACGGTTTAAGGCTCAAGGTTTGAGAATCCTCCCCCCTAGGCCCTGAACCCTGAAACAAAAACCCAGACTCTTCAACTCGAAACCCTAAACCCGAAACCCTAAACTCTAAACCCTAAACCGAAACCCAGACCCTTAAACTTAGCAACCCGGATCCTACAGCCTGACGACCGACATCTCCACAGTCGCTCCGAGCCACCTCTTAAAGTTCGGCTACATCCCCACACCGATCGAGCCCTGGGACACTTTCCCCCGGACCCATTCAGAGAGCTACGGTTCAAGCTTTGGGGCTTTGGGCGTTTAGGGTGTGGATTGCGGGCGGGTTAGAGTATCAGGGTTTAGAGTTTTAGGGCCCCAAAAAGCACATAAGCAAAAATTAGGATAGGGGATATCCCATATAAACCCCCTTATAATGAAGCCAAATAAGGTAGGGATATCCCTATAAAATGCTTATGCTTATGTGCTTTTTGGGTCCCTGAAGTTTGGTGATCTGGCACGTAGGATCCTCCCGTCACCAAGGCGGCCATGAAACAAGAAGGAGACTCGATTCGACGTGATGGCCTGTCAGCTTGGGGCCAGGAAGGGTTGAGATGCAGGTTATTGTAAAGAGGAAAAGCTGCATGAAACTGTCGCACCAGCAAGAGCGGCCACGCAGATTCCACTAGTAAGAAGTGCCACGATGATAACACGACATGCGTGGAAACATGAACAGATATCAGCAACGCATCAGATGACGATGTTGTCGACGGTGAGGATGAACCAGGATCATGACGACGATGATGAAGCTGCGAAGGTTGTGGATGATGGCGAGGGTGATGACGAGGAGGAGGAGGAGGACGAGGAGGAGGAGCAGGAGCAGGAGCAGGAGCAGGAGCAGGAGCAGGAGCAGGAGCAGGAGCAGGAGCAGGAGGAGCATGGTGTTGGTGCTGGTGACGATGATGCTGAAGATGGCGTTGCGGTGGTTATAGCAATGAGAGTGATGACGATGTGGAAGGTCATGACCGTCATGAGCGCCATTCTACAGCGGCAGCAGCAGCACCACCACCACCAAGAACAACAGCAACAACCACCACAAGAATAACACGGAGCAACACCGCCACAAGCGCCAATGATGGTGGCATAGCCACCACCGTCAACACAACTAAGTATTGACAGCATCAGAAGCTGTGTCATCATCAACAACATCATCATCAGCGGCATCAATGCTACCACCGTGGACCCATCACCACACCGACACCCTGCACCCCACATCCAAGTTGAGGATGACAGAACCCCAAGACCCTAAGTAGCCGATGTGTCTAAATTAACCCGGAACTACTTGGAGGTTCAGGGATAGTTATAAGTCGGGCTATACGTCCCCTAATATGGGTTATAAGTATAGTTACCTTACTTATAACCCTAGTTATAGCTACCCATGAACCTCCAAGTAGGCCCTACACTAGGCCACTTACCTCGTGCCCAAATGATTCGGAAAGACTTTGGGGCGTAGGGTTTAGGGTTTAGGGTAAGCCAGAAGGAACCGTGTTACAAATATTCTGCTATTTCCGTGGAGAGGTAGCTCCTAAACCCCTGAACCCTAAACCCTGAATCCCAAACCCTGAACACCACGGAGGTGGCCACTGCCACCACCAGAGCCTGTGATGCCCCGGCACCGGAGAGAGCAGTCGCCTCGTGGGGTACGTACCTGTCTTCGTTTAGGGGTTTCGGGTTTAGGGGTTTAGGGTTTAGGGTTTAGGTTTGGGGGTTTAGGGTTCAGGGGGTTTTGGGGGATGTGGGGGGGTTTGGGTTCAGGGTTGACGGGTTTAGGTTATCTTCGGACCTTCCCGGCTGATGAATTCTTGGCCTTACCACAATACCCGGTATCTACGCCATGCAGCAAGGGTCCCTTCCTAACTTCAGGAACAGTGAAGAAGCAATGGGCTAATAAAACCCGTATCAAAGCCTCATGAGGTTCTGAGGTGTAAAGAGCAAAAGCCTTCTAATTCAAGGAATACTAATTGATAAAGGGGTATTGGGCTCTCTGGGACCATCTAAACGAGAGCCCTTAAGTAAGGGATCCTGAAGGCTCTAGCCAACAATGGATTTCTTGGGATGGCACTATACATTGAGTACTAAACATGAAGTCAAGAGCTTCTTTAGAAGAACAGATATTGCAAGATACTAGGACTAGGGTCCTGTAATCCTTCTAAACGTTATTTTTCCCGAGTCATATTAACCCCAGCACGCCTTACTTGCCAAAAGCCTGGTAAACTCTGACCATTCTTGCTAGATCCTGCTCCCCAGGGTCTAGGCCCTAAATCCAAAGCCTCATTCCTCAAAACCCCTAACCCGGCTGCGCACTAACATTTACACTGTGTCGTTGAAACAACAGTAGTTCGAAGCTGTGATGGGCATGATCCCTAATGTTGCGGTCATTGTAATAAACCCGGTGACAATTAGAATATTCCCCGGGCCAGACTTTCCGGGCGTAAGAGGAGTTTTAATTGCGTAGACAGCTTGCCCAGACTATTGATGTTAGGAGGGGGGGTGACAATAATTTAAGGGGTGACAATGAAAATTTTCCGGGCCCCAAATCCAAAAAAAAAAGGATCCAGGCTAAGTAGCTAGCAAAAGCTGAAACTAAGAGGACCCTAAGCCCAGCCAGCGGAGTGCAGTTCGGTACTATTACTACTATTACTACTATTACTACTATTACTACTATTACTACTATTGCTACTATTGCTACTATTACTACTATTGCCACTATTACTACTATTACTACTACTACTACTACTACTACTACTACTACTACTACCACTACTACTACTACTACTACTACTACTACCACTACTACTACTACTACTATTACTACTATTACGTTTCTTACTACTATTACTACTATTACTATTCTTACTACTGGTACTACAATCCCCGGACACGGCCAGAGGTTTATTATTACCAGACCCTGCCCCAAGAGACCCCCGCGCAAAACAACCTCGGNNNGGGGGGGGGGTTGATATGACCGTGACATTAGCATGCATGGTACACACACAGCCACCACCGCAGTCTCCAGCATCTGTCCCGCCTTGAACAGGGTTAGAACCCTAAACCCCAAACCCGAAACCCTAAACCCGAGATACCAAATAAGCAGGGCTCACATGAACTCGGGGTTCGTGCAGCCCACAAAGACGGCGATGTAGGCTCGCATCAAGGTGGCCTTCCGGTAGCCTCTGGCGGGTTTAGGGCGTTAGGGCATTAGGGTGTCAAGGTTGAGGGTTTAGGGTGTTAGGGTGCTAGCGGCTTCCCATCGCAGCCGCCGCTGTTACTGTGCTCGGAGTTCAGTTAGGGCTGAAGAAGGCTGCGGCTCGCCAGCAAAGTCCAATGGCGTCAAGATTGAAACCCTATAGCCCCGACAACGTCAAAACCCGCATGTTCTTACTGCGACATACTACAACGTATCGTTATATACTGTGATAATCTGTACTATACCGTCATAAACTACTTTTAGCTATAAAATGCAAAGCTACATGATGGGCCTGCATTGAAGAGGGACTCGTAGCTGCACTCCATGATGTGCCGCTGCATGGGGTCCATGCCGCCGGCCTCGCACAGCCACAAGCAGGCAAATGGTTGCAACAAGATTGATGAAGTGGTAACTAGCATTATCGGTAGTGCTCAAACTCCTCGCTCCAGAACCACCACCCCGCACCACAACAACATGACCGTCATCTCCACCACCATCATCATCGTCAGGAGCAGCAGCACCACTACCACCACCACAACTATCCTCATCAGCATACAGCCTGTTTTCTGCGTCATCATCAGCACCACCTGCGTCACCGGCAGCAGCGGCTTCATCATCGTCACCATCCAAAGCGATATGCTTCTTGGCAAGGGTCCAGCTCACAAGCTCCATGCTCCTCCGACTTCCTAGCAGCTTCGATAGCACAGCAGAAAGGCAGAGAAAGAAGCAGTCCTTAACCCCAAACCATGAACCCAATGGCTTGAGGTGTAGGGTTCAGGGCTTGGGGTTTTCTGGCCCAGGATTTAGCGGGTTTGGGGCTTGGGGTTTCTGTTTTGGATCCTCAGCGACCCAACCAAATGCCCGAGAGATGAACAAATTGCTATCTCTTGAAGCATACTTACATGATAATCGCATATCTACCTGCTAGAGCGGCCGGCACATCTAGGAATAATGTTCCCTTCTAATCCCTGTATTCTGACCATACTATAACCGACAAACCCTATTTAAATTATGAAGGCCAGCATTGCAGATCTTCAGGTTTGGGAGTTTTCATCATGGCAAGGGAAGCTTTTTATGGTCCCACCAAGGGAATCGCTCCTCCATATTGGAGAGGCCAAAGAACTTGTTGTCAAACAGTTCAACACCTGCACCAGGGCAGTCATCGAAATTAGGGTCCCTGATGCTCTTTATAAGGGTAACCGCCTTCTCTTGGGTTCCAAGAAATGGAATCCTAATCTAGAGTCTAGAGAACTACTTGGAGGTTCAGGGGTAGTTATAAGTGGGGTTATAAGTATAGTTACCACACTTATAACCCTACTTATCAGTACGCATGAACCTCCAAGTACCCACCAGCTGGATGAGGGAATTCAGACAGAGGCTCGGGTATGTAACGCTCAAGTCTCTTGGGGGCACATTGAATTTTGGGGAATCCCCGACCACCACAGAGTTCGGAAGAATTTCGGGTCTAGGATGGGCGTCCCCTGACAACATCTTGAAAAATTCGAAGACTGGCTGCTGTCAGAACATAAGAGAAGAGCTGCTTTTGTGTTTATGATGACGGCAATGATGGTGACACGGTCATGCCATGACGATGAAAATGCTGACAAGGAACGCGACGAAGGATATGCTGCGGAATCGCATCATGGTTATTACGATCACTCATCTTCTTAGGCGGTCGTCGTCGTAGAAGCCGCGTAGCAGTAGCAGTAGCCGTAGGAGTAGGAGTGGGAGCAGGGCGGGCGAGAAGTAGGAGTAGGACTGGCCGTGCCAGTAGCAATAACAGCAGCGAGAGCAGCAGGTATAGGAGCAAGGGCAGGAGCCGGAGCAGGAGATGTTGTCGTAGTAGTAGTAGTAGCAGCAGTAGCAGCTGTAGCGGCAGTAGCAGCAGTTCAAAAGGAAATTAAGGGAACCCTCAACGCCTTTTTCGAACCCTGTAATGGAACCCTAAACCCTAAGTCCTTTGTTGCATTGTTCAAGGAACCCTTTAATTAAAGAAATCCCTACCTGTTGCGGAGCCCTTAAATTCAAGGAACCCTTAGAAGGAACCCTGTTATAGAAACTTTTTGTACCCTTTAAGGGGGACCCCACCATGGAACCCCATAGTTCCCCTGAAAGGAGCCCTTAAAGAAACCAAGGAAGCCTAAACCCTAAACCTAAAGGCACCCTTTAAGGAACCCTTGCAATAGGGAACCTAAACCCATGGTCCCTTTAAAGGAACCCTTAAAGGAACCCTATGCTCCCTTTAACGGAACCCTTAAAGGAACCGTTGAGGCCCCCGGGCGCCTTCGATGAACTGCACGTGCCTTACGCACGTCTTCAGGAAGCCGCCTCTTTGAAGCGCTAAGGAGGGGCGGGGGAGGGGACCAGGGTGTTAGGATTTAGGGTTCAGGGTTTAGGGGTTTGGGGTTTAGGGGTTAGGGGTTTAGGGTTTCGGGGTTTGGCTTCAGGGCTTAGGGAGGCTGTGAAACGGGTTCCTTTTTTATGGCTTGTCTATCTATCTATCTATTTTGGGGGCCACAGGTAGGGGTTTAGGGTTTAGGATCTAGGATCTTGGGTTCAGGTTTCAGATTCAGGAACCAGGCTTTCGGGTTTAGGGACCATTCACTTCAGGCAAAGCTTTCTTAAAGTGCTCTAGGTTTAGGGTCCCTTTAAGGGCTCCTTGTTGCGAGCTCCTTTCAGGGCTCTGATGAAAGGGTTCCTTGCAGGGTTGTCAAAATGATGCCAGCCCATGGGGCGCCTCTCTCAGTGTATGGGGTCCGAAACACTGATAAGAAGAGTGGTGGGCATGACCTACGATGCTACAACGAGGTTAGAAATCCCAAACCCTCAGACCAGGCCCTGACCCTGTTCCATAAACCGAATTCTAGGGCGCTCCTATCCGCCGAGCCGCATCCTATCGGGTTGAGGTGCACCCCTCAGTCCCTCCACATGCATAAAACCCCTGGTAGACCCTCCAGCGCTTTTCTTTGGAAACCCCCGAAGTCCTTCCAAAAGCCCAGCACCCACGGTGCCCCAGCCCGAAGGTGTGTAGACTGGGTAATTCGACAATGCCTGTGGGAGGCGTCCTACTCTAGGTATGTTAGGGCTACTCTGAGGACTAGCGCTGCTCATTATTCAGGCCCCTCTGCTTAACCAAACTTTGAGTCAAGCCCGGCCCTAAACCCTAAAACCCTAAACCGTAAACTCCCAAACTCCGACATGTAAAGCCGACCTGGGTACATCTGGCTTTCCATCCATGCATCCGGCGTGGTATCGTAGAACTCATCATGGTTCCAGCCTCGAAAAAAATCAGATCATGGCTTGGGGGTTTAGGGCTCATGGCTTAGGATTCAGGGCCGACAAACGGAAATTATGACCTAGAGGGCTAAGATTCAAGGCTTGTGGGGTTTACGGCTATGGGTTTAGGGCGGTACCGCTTCTCGATGATGATAAGCCCTGGGCCTTTCGATTCCGCGTGTGCGGCTCGGGGTTTCCGCATCCAGGGACTATGGGAGGTCCCTAGCTCCGGGACCCTGGGCTCAGGAAGGGCAGAAAAGCTCCAATTTCTAGGACTCCTAGATGGGGGTTTCCGAAGATAGGGGACCCTAATATAGTACCCTAAATAGTAGGATCCTTATTATAAGGACCCCAAAATAAGGTACCCCAAATTTTGGAAACTCCCAGATTCGACGTCCTAGCCCGAAGGGGTGAAAAAAAGCCCAAGTCCTACAATTTAGGAGCCGCTGCGCAAGAAAGGACCATACAGCCGGAACGACCAGGCTCCCTAAGCCAGTCCCATCACAGAGTTTAGGGTTTAGACTGTAGGCTTTAGGGATTTTTGTAAGTGCATCGGACTTTTGATTAGGCTTTAGGGTTTAGGGTTTAGGGTGTGCAACAAGACATCTGGCATCTTCAGTGAAAGAGCGGATAGAAACCCTCGAAGCCGTCGGCTCAGGCTCAAAAGGTTGTCGCTTTTGGGGCCTCTGGATTTCAGGTCTGAGTTCTTGTGTGGTGAAGCTGGTATGCCATAATGTGCTGGAGTATATACTGTAACATATACCATGGTATATACATGTATGCAACCTAATTCTATAAAATGTACTTCTGATGAGATGACGTTTGTTTTTGGGGAGTAGAGAAAAAATCTGTACACGAGGAAAACAAGCTAACCCTAAATCTCCGTCTCATGCTCTAAATATTTCGAACCCTAACACCCTCCCTAAGCAAGCAAAGACGGCAAGTGCAACACAGGTTCGTGTGAACGGTACTTCGAGCACCATGTCTGCCCCGCACGTCGCGCCCTTGGCATTGCTAAGGGTTTGGGGGTTTTAGGGTTTAGGGGTTCGGGCTTAGGGATTAACATTACCACCCTTGTGTTGCTCTTCTTCTACAGTGGGTAGACACATCCTCCCTTACGCCAAGCCCCGTTTACAGTGTACAAACCTGTATAAGCCCCAACGCCCTCTACCTGCGTACATGTCAACCTCAATCAGCCCGTGTTTCCGCTGTCGGAGTTCCTGCGCATCTTCTGGGATCTTCAAAAACGCCTTAGCTGGCCCTGCACATGATCATATGCGCTAAACCCTAAACCCTTAAACTCTAAACCCCTAAACCCTAAACCCTTAAACTCTAAACCCCTAAACCCTAAACTCTGAAACTCTAAGCCCCTAAACCCTAAACTCTGAAACTCTAAGCCCCTAAACCCTAGACTCTGAAACTCTAAGCCCTGGATGATCTGCTTGAAGGGAAGTTCCAACAGTGCCGAAGAACAACGTAAACCGAGCGAGCCCAGTGTTGGCGCTTAGGTGCCAAACTCCAACTCCGAAACCCCAAGTACATCGGCCATCGGGGGCTTTACATACCTTAACCTACCAAACCTTCTTTCTTGTCGGTTCTTATTATAGACCCTAATATGGGTTCCATAAGGTTGTATAAAGCTGTATAAGAATTACCAAAATTTAATGGGGCTCTGAGCAAATTCTAGCAATGTACCACTAAGGACTAATGCCAAGCCCCCTAGCGCTTCGGAGTTAGAGCTGAGCGTCTAGAGCCAAATTTTGGCTCTCTTCTTCAACAACCGGGCCCCAAAAAGTTCAAACTTTCTAATACAGAGCTAATATATACGGCCAAAAAGTTTAAAGTTCCCCCGTTCACTATCTAAGTTGGGGTTAAGAGGGTCAAGGGTTTTTGAAAGACAGCCCCAGCTCCAACCCTGGCGTTTCAAACATTGCTCTCCCACAACTCGAACAGCTGAAGCCAGCCCACTGCACCCGAAACCCTCAAATGCGAAAACTCATGACACTAAGCCCTTTGAACCCTAAACCCAAAACCCTAAACCCCTAAACCCTAAACCCGAACCCTGCATCCGTCACGGCCAAAGCCCCAGAAAGCCCTAAGCAATGCCAAAACCCTCAAACCCTGAACCTCCGCTATTTCTTAAACTCCAAATCCCCGCAAACCCCAAAACGTGCACCCTAAACCCTAAACTTGCCTAAACCTCAAAGCTCTGAGCTTTTCCTGTCCCGAAAAATGCTGTCGAAGTGGCACCCCACCAGCTTTGAGGGACGTTGCTACATGCCTCAAAGGAGAACACAAGACTTGTAGGGTTGGCGAGCTTATAGGTTTAGGATTTAGGGTTAAGGATTAAGGGTTTAGGGTCCAGGGTTTAGGGGTTTAGTATAGGCTTTAGTGTCCGGGTTGGTTGAGCCTGGAAACGAGATTTGCACTTAAAACTTACGATGCTCGGGGTTATGGTTCAGGGGTTTAGGTTTCGGGGGTTCGGGAGCAGTTTTTGTTAAGCACCTTTTTCTGTTCTCTGCAGTCTGACGAAGCTACACGACCACGAAGTCGGGATTGGTTTAAGGTAGGAACCTAACCCTGGCCCTTTTAAGGGCTTCAGGGGTCAGGATGTTCATGGTTGAAGGCTGAGGGGTGTTGAAGCTTTAGGTTGTGGGGTGCACCGTTCCTTTCGAGGTCCTCTGCGCTACTACTCTTGCTCTTGAATCTTGAACAATATGAGTGCCGTTACCAATGCTTCGCCTGTTCGCCACAAGTTGCTTCTGTTGCAGCTATCTACTGATATGACCGCTACTAAGACCGTTTAGTCTCACTGGGGTTGCAAGTACTATTGCTTGCAAGATGCCGATAGCTGCCGCTGTCACTGCTATTCCTTGAAGCGCGTAGGCTTCCGGCCCAGTCGGTCTCCACCCCAACACAATGAGAAACTAGAAGCACTACACCCTCTTGATCCTGAGCCAGTCCGTCACAAAACAACGGCGCCTGGTGTGCTGCAATGGACCGCACTGCGATCGGGATTTGATCCTTGGATCATGGAAACGTCTTCGGCTTTCCTACACCCGACATCCAAGCCCGGCCCCAAATCCTGTATCCTGATTGGTTTATAGTAGAAGCCAGAAAGTTGGAACATGGCTTTAGGAGGATTGGTGCTAGGATCCTTTATACTTTACCTTAAGGGCATGAGGATAATGATGTTCCAACTTTTTGGCTTCTACTATAATTGAAGGTTCAGGCTGTCAAGGATTTAGCACATGGGCTCCACCCACAGAGAGCCCAGCGTTTTGCTGAAGGTATTCGGCCTGAGAACGACAGGACCTAATTTTGGTTAAAGCTGCCATACAGCAACTAATATGCCTTCCTCAGCATGATAGCTCAAACTAAGCTCCGGACAAAAAGCCCTATAATACCCTTTGTATATACCTGCAAACCCTTTGCAACCCCTATAAAACCCTTTAAGGCCTTCCTTCCGAATTGAGCAAGCAAGGGCCATTGAAGCACACTGTTCTTCGGGGTTCGGCGACCCTGAAAACGTCGGATCTTCTGATTGGGTTTTGAGCTGCATAAAACGCTCTATAAGAAGGATCCTTTGGGAGCTCGATGAGGAATCTATGAGGGCTCCCTACTGTTTAGGGTTTACAGTCTTAAAACCCTAAACCCCGAACCCTAAACCGTCTTGGGCGTAGAGATTTGGGTTGAAGGGGGGCTCGTTCTTGAGGGTCAGGATTCAGGTTTGGAGTTTGAGCTTCGGGCTTTGGGTTCTGGGTTTAGCATTTAGGCCTGAGGCGGCTGTAGGATTTTACCGTCTCGTGTTTTGATGACGACCCAAGCCCTAGATCCTAGCCCCTAAACCCTGAAACTTAAGCTAAACCCTGAACCAAGGGCTCCGGGTTGAGGAAGCCAGGGGACGGTCTTGAAGAAGCTGTGGTGGATCATCCTCTCCCATTCTCGTGGAAGAGGAGCCTCCCGGCTAAAGCTTTATAGTGAACCCCAGAAAGTTGGAACATAGATTTAGGATGATTCATGCTGGGATTGCCTATACTTTACTTTAAGGGCATGAGGCTAATGATGTTCCAACTTTCTGGCTTCTACTGTAGGGTGTCCACGGTTAGGTTCTACGAGGACGAACCCAAACTTGGAAAATCGCATAATAGAAACTCTACGTGCCTTGGGGGTTTACAAGTCTAGAATAGGCTTTTGGGGCGCGTAATATAGCAGACTTACATACAAGAAAGCCAGGGATGGATACAAGAAACCCTAAACCCTAAACCTCACCAAGAAGCTGGATAAAGACCTCTGGAGCACCCAGAGGCTCAGGAGTCTAGAGATTTCAGATTTTAAGGCTTCGGATTTAGGGCTTTTGAGGGTTTAGGGTTTAGGGTTCAGCAGCTCCAGTTCGAGCAGTCTCTAGTCGAGCTCGCTACTTTGGTGTCGGAAATCATCCCACCCACCCTTAGATTCCCATAACATTAGGAAAATATTTTACTTCTCTTAAACCCCAGATTGTAACTCCTAAACCTTACAGGGCTTAAACCCTAAGCCCTGCTCCCTAACTCTTAAACTTTCAGGTCATACCGAAAACCAAAAAAACTTCAACTTTTGCGGTTTTACCTTTGCGGCTTTAGCCCTGAGCCTTTCGTGGTTTAAGGCAAAACTTGCCTTAAACCACGAATTTTGATCAACACATCACAGGGGGTACGATTTGTTACGGGCATCGGCGTGTGTATGTTGTGAGATCACACATCACAGGGGGTACGATTTGTTACTTGCCTTAAACCACGAATCTTGCAAGGTCGGGGGGGCCAACTTGCCTTAAACCACGAATGTAGCAGGGTTTATAAACCCTGCACCATTCGTGGTTTAAGGCAAAACTTGCCTTAAACCACGAATGTTGCAAGGTCGGGNAGGTCGGGGGGGCCAACTTGCCTTAAACCACGAATGTAGCAGGGTTTATAAACCCTGCACCATTCGTGGTTTAAGGCAAAACTTGCCTTAAACCACGAATGTTGCAAGGTCGGGGGGGCCAACTTGCCTTAAACCACGAATGTATTAGGGTTTAAACTATATATGATAAAGAGGTTTAGGGTTTAGGGTTTAGAGGGTTTGGAGTTTGGGTGCGAGCTTGGCTTTGGGGTTGAGGAAATCGGAATTCTGGGTTTATGGCTTTCGGGTGTAGTGATGCAATGTCTTCCTAGTTTTTTGCTGCTTATTTACCATCTACGCAGACTGCTAACTAACTATCACAACTTAATCACGAGGGCGCCTCCAACTAATCCTGCGACCCCTTCTAGACCCCTGAACCGTACTATAGGGGCGCGAATAAACGAGAAATATACAGTTCCATCATGATGCCCCAACTGCATGATCCCCTTATCAATGCCTCGACAGAAAAACTTTATTGCAGTCCATAAAGGCGCTCTATGAAACCTCATGGAACCCTCAATAGAACCAGTAGATTCCAAGTTGCCTCGAGCTTGTCCTCCGCTTTAAGCGCTACGAGCTCCTCCACGCGATCTTGCGACCAGTTCTGAAGCTCCTCGTGTGGCTCGGGGTTCCTTTCGGGGCCTTCTTTTAGTTCCTCTAAGGCCCCCTTAAGGGTTTCTGTAGGAGTTCCTTTAAGGGTTTCTTTCAAGGTTCGTTCAAGGGTCCCAAGAAGGGTCCTTTCAAAGATTCCTGGCTTCTGGGTCTGGGCCGAGGGTCGGGGCGTTGGCGAGATCAGGGTTCAGGGGCTAATTGTCAGGGTTCACGGCCGAGGGTTTTATGGTTTAGGGGTTCGGGGTTTGGGCTGAGATGGGCTTACTTGGAGGTTCATGGGTAGTTGTAAGTAGGGTGAGAAGTAGGGTAACTACACTTATAACCCATATTAGGAAATTAGGAGGCTTGTAACCCCACTTATGGCTACCCCTGAACCTCCAAGTAATCGAGGTTGAAATGGAAATGCACCCTGATTTCTGAGCCCGAGACTCTAGTCCCTCAGACTCAAACAACGCACAAAGTCCAAAAAACTGAACAAATAGAACAACAAAGGGAATGCAGACTACATGCTCACTATAAGAACATGAAAAAGCTTGATCTTTCAGTACGACTGGACATCTTGCAGCAGCTACTCGTGCTGTTGGAAAGCTCCTTCACAGCCGGGCTCACGAGCCCAAAGGTCTTGGTGATGCCACCAGTCCAGCCCCGAGTGCTCGACTGCCTTGATCGGTTTCAAAGGGGTTTCATCCTTTTTTGGAAGAGTTTCTCAGGACTCAGGGCTTTGGGTCTCTTGTTTAGAGTGTTTTTTAGAGTTTAGGTCTAGAGTTTAGGGTGGAAGGCCCGGTTCGGGGTGCATGGGATTGGGGTTTAGGCAGTTGTGGGATGGGGCTTTTGGGATGAAGCTATGCGATCTCAGGAATTTAGTTTCTGTTCTTGCACTTCATGGGGCCAGTGTCAGAACGTTGTAGAGCTTAAGACTGGCTTTCAGCGTTTAGGGCTTAAGACTTAAGAGAACTGACATTGGGAGTCTCAACATATGAAGAGACTGCAATGTAGTAAGTATCAGGATCCCTCGTCCAAAAAGTATCAAGCCTACTAAACCCATAGAAAGCTGTGCAAACAATCACTAGAAAACCCTGTAAGATCTCGATGCTTATCGCAGAATGCCGAGGGCCCAATGGCCTGCTTTCAAGGAGTGCCCCGCAAACCAAAGCACTGCAAGGCCAAAAACGAAAGCAAAAGCACACAAACCCTGGGGCGTTTCATCTTGACAAGGTCTATTTTTGGGGCTTTCCGAAAATTCGGGGGACCTTATTTTGGGGTCCTTCTAATAAGGATCCTAGTATTTAGGGTACTATATTGGGGTCCCCCATTTTCGGAAACTCCCATATGGGATCTTATCGGGCTTCGATTGGGGTCGAGGGCCCAGGGCGTATTGCCAGCCCCGTCGGATTTGATGTGGAGTCTCGGCATAAAGAGACAGAGGCGAGTATGAATCCTGAAAAGGAGAACGCCAAGCTAACACTAACACACATGCTATGTTTTTACCGACACCCTAAGCCCCTAAACCCCATGACGTGCTATGGCCTTGCCCCGATCCGATCCGAAACTGGGGGAGTTGAAGGACAGAGGCTTTGGGTGCCCAATGGTTCATGAGAGGTAATATACGGGCCATGATAACGAGAAAAGGGTTTGGGGTGTGTGTATATAATATATGTTACGTAAGTAAGTAAGTAAGTAAGTAAGTACATAAGTAAGTAAGTACATAAGTAAGTAAGTACATAAGTAAGTAAGTAAGTAAGTACATAAGTAAGTAAGTAAGTAAGTAAGTACATAAGTAAGTAAGTACGTACATAAGTAAGTAAGTAAGTAAGTACATAAGTAAGTAAGTAAGTAAGTACATAAGTAAGTATGTATGTATGTGCGTCTCTACCTATACCTCGCAGGTCACAGCCAGTGCCGTTCGCAGACACCGGTGATTGGGGATCGAGGGTTCGCAGGTTGGGGTCTGGTGCCGTCGTTTGAGGCACAGGCTATCTGGGAGTTTCCGAAAATTAGGGGTACCTTACTTTGGGGTCCTTCTAATAAGGATCCTACTATTTAGGGTACTATATTAGGGTTCCCTATTTTCGGAAACTCCCATCTAACTTCTTCTTGAGGACGTTCATCATAAGGTGCTTGGAAATCTACGGCCCCAGCTCGAAGGGCTCGGGGTTCGGGTACAAACCGGAGAATGTGGCATTCAGTCTGTTACATTATATACCATCGAATATACAGTATAATCTATGTGAGGATATATTAGAGACTGTATAAACTGTGCTATGTTTATGTCTGTGTAGGTGTGTGTGTGTATATATATATATGTAATGTTTACTACACACTGCAGTGTGTATATATATACACATTAACTACTATACCTAATACATTACATGTCATGCAATACATGATAGATGAGACCTACAAACCAACATCCACTACGAGCTGCCCTTCGTCTAGCACGAAGTTGACGATGGAGAACAGGGAACGCGTGGAGACCTCAGTCCCGGTCTTTGGGGGTTTAGGGTTTAGGGTTTCGAGTTTGGGGTTTAGGGTTGCGAGTTTAGGGCGTAGGGTTTCGAGTTTAGAGTTTAGGATGGATTAGGGTTTCAGGTTTAGGCTTTAGGGTTTAAGGGGGTTTTGGGTTTTGCGTTTCGGGCTGGGGCTTTGGGGCTTGGGCTTTAGGGATGAGGCTCCAAGGAACCCAGGATGGATGAAAGACCAGGCCTGAATGCTTAGGTTTGTGTTCGCGGTGGTGGTGGTGGTGGTGGTGGTGGTGGTGGTGGTTGAGGCAACCAGGAAAACCTGTTGCCGCCCCGTAAACGTCATGGCTGCCCTCCGCGAAGGGTTCAAGAGGGGGTAGGTTCGTGTGCGCGGATACTTAGACTGAGACTGTGGTGATATATTGCAATAGAGTGATTACAAAGGGATGCTATTCCTTCTTACTGAAACCCATACACTTGGGAATCATTGGGAATTCCAAAGCCATTCTCCAAGGAACCCTATCTATAGAGGGATCCCTATTGTCAGCTATGCACACCTCTATACGAAATCCGGTAGATGCAGATGAGTCTTTCCCTTTGAATTCAAGGCGTCAGACTTGTTGGCTCGGGGCTTGCATCGTTGCATTCATGGCGGTGCTTGCCTAAATTGAGCAATTTCAAAGAACCGAAACATGAGGTCCAGGTGTGCGCCTTCCACGTGCCATAGTAAAGCATTCATTAAAGCCTTCCTGCAATCGCCGGCTATGGCGGTTCCTGCCATTATTGCCAGCATTATGCACTTGATAGCAGCTCCCCACCAAGCCCCCGACCCCCCACCCCGCAAACAGAAACTTCGGTCCCGAAGCCCTAGACCCAAAACCCTTTGCCCACAAACGACTTCGGTCCGGTGGCATGCTTGTGGTAAGTGATCTCAGCCTGATGTCGCGTGAAGGCTTGGCTTCAGTATGGGGGCTGCAGCTACGCGCTCCGGCATTCACGACTGCTTTTACCGGTCCTTTCCTCTAATGGTTTATAGGGTTTAGGGTTTACTTTCCTCTAATGGTTTAAGGTTTAGGGTTTACTTTCCTTTAATGGTTTAGGGTTTAGGGTTTCAGGCTCAAGACGTTAAGGGTTTCGAGTTTCTTTAGGAGCTCCTAGGATTTCAGGGCTTCGGGCTTTCAAGGCTTAGGGCTTTGACCAGGCTTCCGGGCCTAGGGCTCAGGACTGGGGCCTTTGGGGTTTAGGGTTTAGGGTTTGGGGGTTTCAGGATGGACAGGGACAGCTTGGGCGAGCATCTGTTGAAGCCCATGCTTTGTAGGGGCTTGGACCGCTCAGAGACAGTTTAGGGTTTAGGGTGTTCGATATCAGGTCCTTGCGGCGTAGCTTGGTTTGGGTTTTGCGGTTCAGGGTTTCGGGCTGAGCCGCGCATGGGTTTGAGAATGCAGGGCTAAGTCATCTGAGGCCGTCCTACGACGTTGCTGGCCTTTCCGGGTGTCTTATGAAATGCCCTCGCCTTCGGGAGCTTTGCGGAAACCTTTAGGCTGAATTCAAAACCCGAAGGCTGAACCTAAGCCATCTATAAGCAAAAAAGAAGAAGAACAACAATATGAATAATAAGCAGAATAAGAAGAATGACAATAACAATAACAATCATAACCATAACAACAATAATTAATTAATACTCGTCATCTCACTGAGAACAGTATATGTAAAAAAAGAAGAAGAATGGTAATAACAGTAATGATATGGGTTTGGGGTACTGGGGTCTGAAGGCCGAAAGGCTTGAGGAGTCGGGGCTACATAGGGGAGTTTCTTCTTCTTCTTCGGCCATGTTGGAGTTCCGTCGGAACGCGGGCGGGCAAAAACATGCGCAAATTAGACACCACCGCTGTGGTAGGAGGTCAGGAAAAAGGCGCTCCAGCCTCCAAGACATGGAGCGTCGGGGCACATGCCGCACGTCCCAGCTGACCAAGAAGGCGAAGCCGCTCTATGGCGAGCACGTGGAGAGGGGCTGGCATGTGAACCCGGCAGCACAATGCAGCACAGATCGACCTGGGAGATGTGGTCATCTTGTCTGACCCCCGTCAGCAGGGCCTTGTACAACCTGAGCAAGCCTCCTTGCCACAAGAGGCCTCCGGTCTGAGACAGGGCAGACCATGCGCCGACATTGTGCGTTTCTCGGCTGAGGAGCAGGGACCGGAACAAGTGGCATCGCGCCCGCAAGGTCACACCCGAGTGTGCAAAGACCCGACGTCGCAACTCACTGGCTACCGACGCTGCCTCTCCGATGCGCCGGCGGATGTCCGGCTTAAGGGATCCATCCGCGCACACCATCGAGACAAGGTGCTTGTATTCGGTGGTAATCCCAATGGCAGCCCTGGTCCCCAGGACCGCCATCCTAAGCTGGAGTCCCTTAGCCGTGAAGGCCTGAATGACAATGCCAGAGACCTGGGTAGCTGTAGCAAGGACAGCACCTGCAGTGGGGCCTGCACGCAGAACGCCACGTCGTCGTGCCAAGCCCCAGCCACAAGGCGGTCGCTCTGCCCAGTATCCTGGCCCAGGATGCCTCCAAGGTGGAGGGTGGCTGCATACCCCAGAGACCTAATCTGTTGCTCGATAGACAGAAGGGTCGGGTGCAGAACCCAAGGCAAAAAGCATTTCTGCAAGGGGGTCGCGCGGTTTCGTTCCCGTCGAGGTGGCAACGTACCCCGCCACTGCCTGGAACATGAAACCACGTCGCATCCAGGAGATTGCTCAGCCGTGCCTGGAACTGTCCCCACGGGAAGGCCGCCGCCGTATGACATTGCGAGGCGTCCCTCACGAGATCTGCTACCTCCGGATCCAGGCCCTGTTGACGTGTCCAGTCGGTGAAATCTTCTGCAACCCGCACGCCGGTCAAGAACATCCGAACCTCTGTGTCAAAAGCGGCCCTGAGGTCCAGAAAGAGAATGCCATAGGAGGCCCTCTTCTCTTGCATATGCGACTGAAAGAGCGCAACATCAAGGAAAGCATGCCGGTAGACACTCCTCCGCCCATGCCGGCATGGAGGGGCTGAAGGCCGCCATGAGAGCTGCCGGATCCAGCAATGGTAGCGCTTGCCCAGCACCTCTGATACCAGAATACTTCGATGACTGGCCGGGTTGGTAGGATCTCCCTTCCCCTTGTAAAGAGGGATGGCCTGCCCACCTCGCCATCGTAACGGCTCGGAGCCCGTGCTGGCCGCCTTGAGAGCCAAAGGATAGGTGAGAAGGGAGAGCTGTGGCAAAGCAAGCTGGAGATGATCCGTGCTGGGGCCATCCCAGCCCGGGGCCTTGCGCGACTTGAGCTTCCTAAACGTGCCTTCCCATTCAACTAGCGTCGGCACATGGGCGTGCGAAGGGGCGGCTTTGAGACTGGTTTGGTGCGCCGCAAGAAGTTCTTCCTGAGTGCATCGTCTACCCCCTTCATTTGCACCAAGATGATCTTCCCAGACTCGTTGCACCTGCTCCTTCGGCGTGACTGGCCGACCCTCGCCGTCGACAAGGCTAGTGAGAACCCGAAACCTTGCCTTCTTGCTGCCACGGGCACGATGGCCCCGATGGCCTCGTACACATCGCGAACTGAAGCGCCTTCCGTGGCTTTGTGAAACCTATCGGCCAGACCCTCCAGAAACCGAATCTTATTCGCCCTCACACACCTCCTAAACGTATTGGTGCACTCCCTGAACCGGACGAGGAGGCTCTCTTGCGGTTCTGACCCGGCAGCCCGGAGACCGGCAGGGAGGCAGCGCTTTTATTCTATCAGGGTCCGGGCTTCCTCATTGACGTAGGGAGCCCGGGGGTCAGCAAAGACGGGACGCGAGAGCCGTCTCAGGATAGAGCCATATTGCTTGGCGAGGCAATTGGCGTGGCCATCAAGACCCTCGCTCCACTTCACCGAGGGCATGCCACAAAGTCAATGCGCTGGCTGTGCCCGATTGGGCTGGTCCACGTGCATCTCTCACCCTGGTGCACCGAAGTTGTGGATGGCAGGCTCCATGCAAAGTGCTGCAACAGATCGACAAAAAGCCCCGTGTTGGGGTTAGAGGACTCGCCTAACCTCCCCAATCAGATCGGAGGGCTCCTCCCCGACCCGCGCATTAGTGTCGACCAGCAGAACCGGAACAAAACGATCATCAGCATTGCCTACATGGATGTGCTCCTTCAACCTGGACCACCACTTCTTCCTCTCCTCCTCTGGACGGAGGGAGTGGGGAGCGCGAGCCACAATGCACAGGAGGTGCAGGCCGGGGGCCGAGACCTTCACAATGAGCACACTAGGTTCGCCACAAGAAAGGCCTGCTGCGCCTCGAAGGCCAGGGACTTAGTCCCAAGCCAAGCGTAGTGCCACGTGGGGCTCTCTGGCCCAAGAAAATTGCAGATTGAAAAGGATCCAGCCACTCAAAGTGGGGATATTAGCCACCGAGGTGGGGAATGGTGTATCGGCCTCCGTCCCGGTACAGCCTATGCACACACGACTCTGCCCTGCCAAAGCAGTCAAGCAGATGAGTTTGCGGGCAGAAAGTCCACCGGGCGGGGTTCCAGGTCGAGCAAGTGTGGGACCACTAGGGAAACTACCACAAAGCTCGGACCAGAACGCCTTGCTGAGTTTAGGGTTTTCGGGTTTAGGGCATGTTGCGGGCAATAAGAGATATGAGGTAAGTACCTGAAGAGAGTTCAAGACCGGAGCCGTGAGGATTAGAATGGGGTTCTGGGGTACATTACAGTAAAGTCATATGCAGACTATAAGGGAATACCAATACTAACCATTCGGAGCCCGACGCTGTTACTACTCTTTATTTAGGGTGTTAAAGTCCTGTAATGCATAATTACAATCCCGGAAACCCCAACCTACGAGCCCCAAAACCCGAAGAACGAGATTATCTGCTTACCTGCGCCCCTATATCTTCGATTGGAACTACGGAAACGAGCTCAAAGAAGAATAATCCCCAATGAAGGAAGACAACCGCAAAGTGGGCGCCCTGTTGAAGCAATTCCGGTGCGACTGATAAGCCCCTTTAACTTCGAGAGCTCTGAACCCAAACTTTCGCAAGCCCCTGGAGACCCGCTTTAACGAGAGTAGATAGTTTCAACACACCTAGTTTTGGCAAAAAAGCGAGTAAAGACAACCCTAAACCCTAAACCTAAAGAAAACTAACGAAAAGCTGGTCCAGCCTGCAGGACGATGAGCGCATCTGGCTCCGTCACAAACTCTACGGAGTCCATCTCCTGGCGGGTTTGCCGGCATCGCGGCGGTGTAGGGCTTAGGGTTTAGGGTGTAGGGCTTTGGGGGTTGGGATGGCTTGGGGTTTAGATTCAGGGCTTCCAGCTTCGGGTTCAGTCGGTTTAGGGGTTTAGGGGTTTAGGGGTTTAGGGTTTAGAGTTTGGGGTTTAAGGGAGGGGTTTAGGGGTTTAGGGTTTTAGGGGTTTAGGGGTTTAGGGGCTTAGGGGTTCAGGGGTTTAGGGGTTTAGGGGTTTAGGGGTTTAGGGGTTTAGGGGTTTAGGGTTTAGGGTTTTCGACTTACAGGTGGGTGGTTGTCAAAAGTAGGGTCCCTTTTTGGGCCCTTAGTATACAGCACCTAGTATTAGGGTACCCAAAACGGGACCCTAATTTTGACAACTACCCAGGTGGGTTCTAGAAAGTCCCGCAACAGGTTTTATCGGGGATCTTAAGGTCGGGTTTGCTGGTTTCGGGCTTTCGGATTGCAGAGGGGGGTGCTTTTGGCTTTGGGTTTTACGGCTTCAAGGCCTCCGGACTGTAAGGTTGGGTTTTGGGTCTAGGGTTTAGTAGGGTTGCGGGTTTCGGGTCTAGGATTTGGGGATTAGGTTTTAGGGTTTGCATGCATCCTCGCGCTCTGGAAGGTGCAGCGTAGCAGAACAGAGCTCGCCAAGCCACAAGACTTCCGTGGGTTTTTGTTGCGGATCTGAATTTGACTTACCGCAATAGGGGTCTGATCTGTCTTTGCGAAAGGAATTTACAGTAAAGTCCTTAACAAGAAACCAGCACATGGATGCTTTTGGGGTCTGGACGTTTTGCGCTTCGGGTAGTGATGGCTTGTTTATCATGAGCTGAGGTTTCGTGCTGGGTGTCTTCTGGGACCGAACTTCTACATTCTGAGCTTTTCGTGCTGGGTTGGCTTCCGTCCCCTGCACCTCCTCACGAATTCTGATGTGCGGGGAGTACATCTTCGCTGCCAAAAAAACCCTAAGCCCTAAACCCGAAACTCACTCCCTCTCACTCGCCATGGTATACGTGTGGAAAATTCCTAAACCCTAAACCCGAAAACCCGAAGCCTCAAGCCCACGAACCCCAGTGATGAAGTCCTCGTCCTCGTGAGGCTTGATCTCCAAGGTCCCCTGTCCCTGCGGCGCCGTTTAGTTTCAGTTTAGGGTTTAGCACTTGGAACCTAATGTAGCCGCCTCAATAACTAGAATTGAGCTCTGGGGTATATCTACAGTATATTATACCATAGTTACAATCAAGAACCCTAAGGAATAATTTTGGTGATCAATTGGGCCCCTTTTATCGAGATCCCCTACGGATCCTTGACATGATTTGAGCTTGATTCAGTGATTTTGAACGCTCTTCTAGGAACCCTTAGAGGAGCCCATAAAGGAACCCTTGTAGGTTTTCGCAAAGGCGAGAATTCAAAGCATTTCGGTCTTCCGGCTCAGGCGCTTAGGCGTGTTCGTATCCTTCGGGTCTTAGGGTTTAGGGTTTACATAGAGGGTTCGGAGTTTAGGGTTTGGGAGCTTAGGGTTTAGGGTTCAGGGTTAGGGTTGAGGGTTTCGGAGGGGTTGGGAGTTTAGGGTTTGGGAGTTTAGGGTTGGTTCAGGGTTAGGGTTCAGGCTTTGGGGTTCAGGGTTTAGGGTTCGGGGCAACAGGATCCGATATTTGAAGGGATTTTCGAGCGTTCCATGGGCCTTCCTTGATAGGATTGTCTAGGGCTTGAATGCAGCGTGCCTTCATATTTAGACTAGGGTGTTGAGGCAGACGATAATATCCCTAAACCCTAAACCCTAAACCCTAAACAAGCATATACGGACTTTAGAGGGACACTACTTCTCATTTGTCCGATCCCTTGGTCTGGCATCCGCCTTGCCGAAAAAGTAGATGAGCATCATCCTTGGGAAAATGCTCGTCCGGGGCATTCATATCGTTGGTTCAGGTTTTTACCGAACCTCGTGCAGGTGAAACTTCACGACCTTTTTGATGAAGTAGTATACCGTAGATAATAGAAGCATCCTTGAGATAATGCAGCCCATATAACTTAACTAGGCTATACCCCCTTTAGAACCATAATTAAAACAATATGTTTGACATTCTTTTGGGCTTTACATGAACAAAAATAAAAAATCATTCCTAAGGAGACTATAGTCAGGCTTTGGGGAAGTCGCCAAGGAGTCGGAGGTGTGGGATTGAGAGCTCAAGGGCTTCAGGCGAGACCTCATTGCTGCTGAAACCTGCTACTCTGCTAGTGGTTTAGGGCTTAGGGTTTAGGGTTTAGGGCTTTTGTGGGGGGAGGGGGTTTAGAGTTTAAACTCTGCTGTTTTGGGTTTGGGTGTTCGGCTAAGTGGGCTCTTAACCTTTCGTCTGTCATGCACTGTCGGCGCAGCACACGTTAAATCCTTGGCAACTCTCATGTCAAAGGCTACCCTTAAAAATGAAAGTTCCTGGGGATATGACAAACAAAGCCCCAAGCCTCTGAAACCCTGGAGGTGGAAATGGGGGCTGATGATCCAAATCGGTAGAAGGGTTTAGGGTTTAGGGCTTAGGCTGAAGCTTAGCATACTAGAACGAATATGCGGACACCATACGGAGATGATGTCGAGTCCATGAAGCCCCGTTCGAAGGATCGCGCCTTCGGCTCTTACGTCTTCCAGCCTAGACCCTAAACCCTTTCTCATGTTGAACGCTGTCTCAGGTTACGATACCAAACCCCAACACTGACACTTCCCGAAAAGGCAGGCCCAGTCTGCGAAATCCCCTGAACTCCCAACCCTAAACCACCTCTAGAAACTCTACAGAAACCCTTCTAGAACCCCTGCTCTTTCAAGAACCCAGAACCCTACACCCTAAAACTTTCAAAAGCGCCTGGCTCTTGACAGCGTGTCGATCCAGTTGGTGCAGTCATCTTCGGTGAGCTGCGCATCCCTCGGCACGGGCGCCCCGAGTTTTTCTATTTAAAGACCCTCGAGCAGAGCATACAAGAGGGGTTTAGGGTTTAGGGTTTTTTTTTTGGGGGGGGGTTTTAATTGGGGTTTACTGTAAGGGCTAGGGATTCATTTCACGCCTTTTTCCGTTTGCCAGTACAAACAGACTCCCTCCACAGGAAAGCGGTCCTGACCACCTCAGGAACCCTAAACCCTAAACCCCTAAACCCTAAACCCTAAACCCCTAAACCCCTAAACCCTAAACCCCTAAACCCTAAACCCTAAACCCTAAACCCTAAACCCCTAAACCCTAAACCCTAAACCCTAAACCTCTCTTTCATATGATAGTCTAAACTTTAATGACCTTCGTGGCTCAAGGCACAACCGTTCGCGGCTCAAGGCACAAACGTTCGCGGCGATAAGGCACAACCGGCC
>BGNK01001705.1:16359-43037 GCA_003297005.1 Symbiodinium sp. clade A Y106 | reverse complement strand
CACAACCGGCCAATTGTGCCTTATCGCCGCGAACGATTGCGGTTTGTGCCTTGTCGCCGCGAACGATTGTGCCTTGAGCCGCGAACGATTACGATTTGTGCCTTATCGCCGCGAACGATTGTGCCTTGAGCCGCCGCTTGTGCCTTATCGCCACGAACTTGTGTGCCTTATCGCCGCGAACGATTACAGGTCGGCAGGCCAATCGTTCGCGGCTCAAGGCACAATCGTTCGCGGCTCAAGGCACAATCGTTCGCGGCGATAAGGCACAAACGTTCGTGGCGATAAGGCACAAACCGTAATCGCCACGAATAAGGCACAAACCGTAATCGCTCGTGGCGATAAGGCACAAACCGTAGTCGCCACGAATAAGGCACAAACCGTAATCGCTCGTGGCGATAAGGCACAAACCGTAAACCGTAGGACTCCAAGAAATCCTCAAGACGATGTACAGCTGGGTTGAGCTTCGTGCAGTAAGCTCATATCTGATAGCTGTGGTTGCTGTCATGAAGCGATGTAGGACTCCAAGAAATTCTCAAGGCGATGTACAGCTGGGTTGAGCTTCGTGCAGTGAGCTCATATCTGATAGCTGTGGTTGCTATCACGAAGCGATGTCGTGACCGTTTCTCGCGATTGTCTTCGACAGCTGTTGTCTCTGTGAAGCGATAACATGACGCTGTAGATCAAACTATAGTGGAAATGTGAAACTGAACTGTATGTAGTTGACAAACTCTTTATGGCTCAATGATATGGGATTCTTTGGGTGGGTGGGTGTTATATCAAACTCTTAAACACACCTGTGCATACCACTGCTCGATCCGGAGCTGCTGAACCCTAAACCCTAAACCCTAAATTCCCACCCAGGCCTGCTTCGGCCGCACCCACCCTTTTTCTAGGGTGCCTGGACCCAGAGGACGTCCGGCAGTGATTGACACCATTACTTGGATGGACAATGGNGTTTTCTCAGGAGGTTGCAACCTTGTGTCTAGACATGGACATGCCGCCCCCTCACACCCCTGGGAGTGTAGGGGCGCCATCCTACAAAGAAAATACTGCCGCTGCGCGGCGAGACGCCCCTAAACCCTAAACCCTAAACCCTAAACCCTAAACCTTAAACCCTAAACCCTAAACCCTAAACCCTAAACCCTAAACCCTAAACCCCTAAACCCTAAACCCTAAACCCTATACCAGAAAAGCATCTCCTAAACCCTAAACCCCATAGATCCCTTTGAAGAAGCCTATAGATCCCTTGAAGGAGCCCTTTAGGAAGGCTTACTAAGTCCCCTAAGGCCCCTTCAAGTAAGAGGGGTCAGTGACGCTGGAGGGCTGTGGTCTGAAGGGGCAGGGGACTTAGTAAGTAGGTCATAAGTAGAGCTATAAGTGCCCTAAATGGAGCTACCCTAATTATAAGCCTACTTATAACCAACTTACTAAGTCCCCTGCCCCTTCAAGAAGACCGTGTCTCAACACCATGGCCACTACGAATCAGCCTCGCCGCTCACATCTAGCCACCCTCGTGCACAGCATCGAACTCCATTCAGTTGTCACCAACACCTCCACGTCTACCACCGGCCCTTGGATCCCTGGGATCACCTTCGTCATCGGAAGGCCACCACCAAGGGTTAGGGGTTAGGGTTTGGGGTTTAGGGTTTAGGGCTTGGGGTTTAGGGTTTGAGGCTCGAGGTGTGGAGGTTTCGGATTGAGGGGTTTGCAAAATGTGGCTTGGTCGGGTCTCTCTCGACTTGACGGCCTTAGCAACAGAGCGCAACCAGCTTTGCCACAACCTTTCGGCATGTTGTAATGGATAAACCCAAAACCCCCAAACCCCTAAACCCTAAACCCTAAACCCTAAACCCCTAAACCCTAAACCCAAAACCCCTAAACCCCTAAACCTTTAAACGCCGAGCCCCTAAACCCCTAGACCGGGAGACTCTTCGGGGCTTGGGCTTTAGGGTTTTGGGTTTAGGGCTTAGGATTCAGGATTATCATGGAACCCCGAAGCCTAGAAAAGGAATACGGGTGATAGAGGGTCTGAAGACTTAGTAACGCTACTCGCTAAACAGCCCCTGCAGCACGGTAGTACGCCTCAAAACCCTGCTTGAACTATCGGGTTCCTCTGTTTAGAACACTAGATCACCCCGTCAATAACCCTGAAACACCGTTGTTGCAGCTACCCTGAACCCTAAACCCTAAACCCTAAGCCCTGATAGGTTGAAAACCTCGGAACCTTGTGGGTCATGACTAGGGTTCGGCGGGGCTTTTAGGAGGAGGGTTTAGGATTTATGGGGTGTAGGGTTTGGGGTTTGGGGTTCGGCTTTGGGGGCTTAGGGTGTAGAGGAGCATGGAAAACAAAAGCGTAAGACGGGCAGAGGAGCACGTCGGAGGAGTCGCCACCCTGTATCAGGTAGTCCTGTTTGGTGGCTAATTCGGTTTCAGCATTGTCGAGGACTGGGATGATCTGGGCTACCTCGAGAACCCAGAAGCGTCCAATGAAAGAACGAACCTCAAACCACGATGCCATCATAGTTCAAGGCCCCTTCATCACGGGCTGCTGGGGCATAGAAATCAGGGATTAGGATGACCCAAAAGAACCCTGAAAGTACCCTTATAGTAGCCTTATAGTACTCTTCTAGTACCCTTATAGTAGCCTTATAGTACCCTTATAGTACCCTTATAGTAGCCTTATAGTACCCTTATAGTAGACTTTGAAAACCTTCAAGGAAACCCTACTCCGATGCACTCACAGCTGTCTGATGAATGGAGCGGACAATTGGGGCTTTGGGTTTCAGGGTTCGGTTGAAAGCAAATACGGGATTTAGGGGTCAGGGTGTAGGGTTGAGGGTAACTTCGGAATAACCGAAACCCTACTGAGAGGCTCAGAGGACCTAAACAGTGGAGTTGAGAATATCCTGGGTGAGATCATCCTAAGTATAACCCTACTCAAACCCTAAACCCTAAACTAGTAACCTATAACCTACTTCTTACTAAGTCTTCTGCGCATCTGAGCATATCTGGAATCCTTCAAGAAGGTGGAGCTTTCCGGGCTCAAGGGGGGCCAGTGGGGAAGCTTGCGACTGAACGGAGAGACTCCAATTCATTGGAGAGAAGTAAGGGGCAGGGTTTAGGGTTTAGGGTTTTGAGTCTTAAGCGCACAGTTGGCACAAACTCTTATATAAAAAATCACAAAAACATCTGAACCCGTCCTCTCTCGCTGTGGGCAGTGTGGCTCCAGCCGCAGACGCAGCTGCCATGGTGGCAAACTCCTCCACCCTGCCCAGGTTTTTGTTGGTTGCGGGCTGCCGGCTTATGATTTAGTGAGGCTTTGGGGCTTCTGTAAGGGGTTGCGCCAAAGCTTTCAAGTTTGGAGCTTTATAGTAGAAGCCAGGAAGTTGGAACATGGCTTTAGGAGGATTCGTGCTAGGATCCCTTATAATTTACCTTAAGGGCATGAGGAGAATGATGTTCCAACTTTCTGGCTTCTACTATAGGTTTAGGGTTTCGGGCTGCGGGCCTGAGGGCATTGGCGCTTCCAGGTTTTCTGGTAACTTGGGGGCTGGAAGTCTCGGACATCGGACCTTGTTTTGGGCTACTTTGCGTCTCTGAATCTCGGGGGTTTCGAGTTTAGGGACTTCGATTTTGAGGGATTTAGCAAGGTTTCTAGGGCCATTTAGGCTTTAGGATTCTCAGGGCAAGGGCTTCCAGAGGTTAGGGCTTTAGTGTGTGGACGTTAGAGTTTTCTGGCTTCGGGTTTAAGTCGTTCACATCCCGGTATCTATAAGGGTTCCTCTAAAGGGATCTATAAGGGTTCCTTTAAAGGGTTCCTTCGGTATAGTTCCAATACAACTTTGGGATGATTTATTCAAAGCCCTAATCCATTTGTGACGATCAGGTGTTTCCAAGGGTTTGTACAAGGGGACAACAGGGTTCTACAAGGGTTTGCATAAGGGGACTATAGGAGTTGTTAGTAAGTAGTATAAGGGTGGGCTGTAAATGGATCTATAAGGGTTCCTTTAAAGGGATCTATAAGGGTTCCTTTAAAAGGGATCTATAAGGGTTTAGAGCTAGGGTTTGGGGTTTACGGGTTAGAGTTACGAGGAGACGAGGGGTGGAAGGAAACTGCAGGGCTTCTAGAAGAGTTTTTACTGGGTTCTTGTTTAGGAACTTACTTTGAGTTGCAAGTACCACATAAAGGAAATCACATAATTTGTGATAGAGCCCTACTGGTAACTTAGATGAGATTCCTTAAGAAGAACCCAGTCGTTCAATCGAGCCTGGCCCGAAGAGATGCCACGGCTTCGCCAGGTATGTCCTCGCAAAGGCGGCTATGGTTTTGTGGCTTAGCTGAGGGTGTAGCAGTTTAGGGGTTTTAGGTGTTGGGTTCGGGCTTCTATGCTTCACGGTTTATTTAGGGGTTTTAGGTGTTGGGGTTCGCATCTGCTGGTTGGTCTGCTCTGGCAGCTGTGGCGGTGCCGCCCTTTCCTTTGCCCTTCGCCTTGGACAAGGGGGGGCACCCCTTTGTCGTGGCGCCCACGGCTTTTGCTGCAGGCCTTGTAGAAGCTGCGATGGCTTCTTCCGCCATCCGCTTCGCAGCCACCAGCCTTGAGGGCGGTCCGCAGCCGTGAGATTTAGGCCCAGTTCTGTGCTTAGCTTCTATGCTCTGCAACCACGTGAGCACGCAGCAGCCGTTCCACCGCCCTTCATGGCATGCCCTCTCGAGGTATATGCGCCAGAAACTCAGTCCTTCACCCTTATTTACATGGGCAGGCAATAGAATTTCACTTGCAAATTCCCATGTAACTTCAGGCGAAAGTTTCTGCAGAATGGTGTAAGGAGAGACGACCGGCCAATCCTGAACGGTGCGGACCAAACCTTACACCCCTACGGTATGGCTCAGGGTCCAGCATTGCAGGACCCAAGAAAGACAGGGTTGTGAGACACAGAGCTTACCTGGACCCTCAGGAACCTACCTTTTTTTAGGGTCCCCTAATATATTTTCTTTATATAAGTCCCTAAAAAAGTAGGCTATTTGGGGTTAAGGTAAGCTTGGGAAGCAGAAGTACAGGATTCACGAGTGTAGGATTTAGGGCTTGAGGCTTGGGTTAGACGATGGTCAGAACATCATTTTTGACGGCTTCCCAGAAAGACACCTGGGTGGCCGATGCCGTTCAGCTGCAGCACCAAGGCCCTAAATCCCTTTGGAATGCCATCGACCCCTACATATTAAAAATCCCCATCGCCCTGCAGCCTACAGCGCAAATCCTCAAACTCCACATCTCGAACATTCCAAGCCTTACTGCTATCGCCTAGAGCCCGCTAAACTCGTGAACCGAGGACCCCCGCACCCGAAAGTCTCGATGCTGCTACCCTGAACCTACCAACAACCCCCAACGCCAAAAGAAAGCCGTCCTGAAGCCTGGCCTTGACCCCCAAACGACCCGAAAACCCGAACTTGACCCCCAAAAAACCGCACCCGAAGGAGTCAGGGTTAAAGGTTTAGAGTTTAAGGCTCAGGATCTAGAGTCCAAGCTTTAGGGTAAAGACCGCCTAGCAACCCAGAAACACCAACGAAAGCAACACACAAAAACCCTAAACCCTAAACACTAAACCCCTAAACCCTAAACCCCTAAACCCCTAAACCCCTAAACCCTAAACCCTAAACCTCTAAACCCTAAACCCTAAACCCTAAACCCCTAAACCCCTAAACCCTAAACCCTAAGACCCATAGCCATAGCAAAACCAAGAAGATGCAAAGAAGAACGAAGCCTAACAGGACTTCCCGCCCGGAAACAACCGAAGCGACAAAAACAACCAGATCGGAAAGGCTAGGGCTAGGGCTTTGGGGTTCAGGGTTTAGGGTTTAGAGTTTTTGGGTTTTAGGGTTCAGGGTTTAGGGCCGTTTAGGGTTTGGGGTTTAGGGTTTAGGGTTTTGGGGTTCAGGATTGAACTTTCTGTTCTTGTTGATGCCACCTGCAGGCGGCCGATGGCACCGGAGCCTTCCGGCCCCAGTAGGGAATCCTCACGCGCTCTTGCTGATTTCGGGTTGGCGTTCGGCGCTTATGGTTTACGGCTTTGAGTTTCGGGATTTAGGGCTTGGCTCAGGGTTTAGGGGATCAGTGGACTTCGCAAAAAGGCCGGAAGCAGCGAAATGAATAGGATAACCCAATCTTGGATCATGACGCTTGTACCCTGCTTTCTCAGACCTCATTTATGGGCTTAGGGGTCGGGTTTTCAAGCCTTGCAGTCCTTGAGGAAGCTGATGCCAGGTTCGCCAAACTCGTTGTGCTAACATTTTTAGCGCGAATTTTCGTTCATATTATTCTCGCAGCTCTGCTCTTCAAACCCCTCAACCCTAAACCCTGAACCAAAACCCTAAACCTTAAACCCCAAATCCTAAACCCTCAACCCTCAACCCCAAATCCTAAACCCTAAATCCTCAGCTCTAAACCCTCGACTCGATACATCCACATCAATACATCGGACATTCAAATATTCCCGCACTTGGAACCAGAGGGTTCTACTTGGAGGTTCAGGGGTAGTTATAAGTGGGGTTTTGTTAGAGTTCCTTTAAAGGGATCTATAGGATTATAGGGTTTAGGGATTAGGGTTTACGGTTTAAGGGTAGCTATAAGTCGGGTTTTAAGTAGGGTAACTATACCTACAACCCATATTAGGGGACTTGTAACCCCACTTATAACTACCCCTGAACCTCCAAGTAGAGATCTCGGAGTGTCGTGGATGTAGGGTCTGGTGACGTAAATGGGAGTTTCCAAAAATTAAGGGGTACCTAATTGGGGTTCTTATAATAAGGATCCTACTATTTAGGATACTATATTAGGGTCCTCTATTTTCGGAAACTCCCAGATACACTATGACAAGCAAGGGTTTCAAGCAGAATGTCAAAAAGAGCATTGGAAAGGCCATGTTACAAGCCTTGCCCAACCTCCAACGCCCCAAACTCCAAAACCCAAACACCTGCAAACCGTCAAACTCTCAACCCCGGGAAACCCTAAACCTCCTAAACCCAAAATGATAGAACCTCCATCCCCTACTACAGGGGCCTAAATAATGCCAATACTATTTGGGGGGGCTCCTTCTTATGATTATAGCATACGTAATGGGCCCCAAAACCCTATTCTAACTTTTTATTAAGGCCCCTATATCATAGAACCTTACTATAGATTCCTTATAGTAACCCCTTTAAAGGATCTCCTTTAAGGAACCCTATTCCAATTATTAAGGCCCCTAGATTAAACCCCCAACACCCCGGTCCCACAGCTGCTCTGGAGGGGGCTCGAGGAGGCCATGCTTCCCGGCCGCCTCGCGGGTTTCTATAAACGGTAATGTAAAACACCGATTAAGAAACCTGGGGCCTTTATGAGGGTTCCTTATATAAATCCTACTATTTTGGGATTATATAGGCCCCGGGTTTCTTAATTCAGGTTCCTAGATGAAGCTTTAGGATTTTGTGGATTTTGGGGTTCAGGCTTGAGGTTCGGGTCGTAGATTTTAGGGAGGGTTTTTTACTGTAAGGTTTAGGGTTTTGGATTTTGGTGGCTTTTTGGTCCAGAGTTTTTTTAAGGGCCTATTTTCCGTCTGCAGAAGAGCCGATGCTACGAAAAGCCCAAGGGGTGGCGTACTTTTGCTATGGCGGGGACACAGAGTGTTGGATTTTAGGGAGGTTTTGGGGCTTGTAGGGTTTTGGAGCTTACTTGAAGGGGCAGGGGCCTTAGCAAGTTGGTTATAAGTAGGGTTATAATTAGGGTAACTCCATTTAGGGCACTTATAACTGTACGTATAGCCTACTTACTAAGTCCCCTGCCCCTTCAAGTAAGTCTCGGGCTCAGGGGTTTAGGGTTGGGACCTTAGCTTTGGAGAAGATCCCGGGTCTCAGGGTGAGATGGCATTTCCTTTGAGTTTTCGAAAAAGTTTAGAGTTTTAAGGTTAAGGGCAATATGAGGGTGCTTTGAGGGTACTATAGGGGTACTCAGAGAGTTTAGCCATATGAAGAACCAAACAACTGGTGCCGCCAATTCCCAACAAACGGGATCCGCATCAACAACCCAACACCCGAACGCTCATCCCTCCCCCAACCGCCGTCCCACCCCCAAAAAAAATCACAAGGGATCCATACTGAGGACCCTATACCCTAAACCCCAAGCACCCCCAAAAAAAACACAGACACAGAGAATCCCTGCTGAGCACCCAGGGCCCTGCTTGCCTGCGCTTCGGACGTTGCCGAAGCTTGCGTCTCCTTGAAGGATTTTGGACGAAATTCTACGTTACCATGATAAGGGAAACCCTACTATCTACTATAGATACCTAGTATATACTAAAAGGAGCTTAGCTTAAGTCGTCATGATAAGGGAGGCCCTAGCATTTCCTATAGATGCCTATTATTTACTGTAGACCCCTTATTATGGCAACCAAATTTAAGTTCTGTAACAAGAACCCAGATAACCTCTAATGTAGGAACCTGATTAAGAAACCCTTGGCCTATAACCCCAAAATAGTAGGGTTTATATAAGGAGCTCTAAAAAAAAGCCCCAGGGTTGCTTAATCGGGTTCCTACATTATTATGGTACCCTTATTGATCCCTTATAGTAACCCTTAAAGGACTTCAGAGCCCAGAGGTTGAAAATTGACGGTTGATGCTCTGGGGTTTGGGGTTCAGGGTTCAGGGTATAGGACTCTCTTCACAACCCGTTAAAAGTTCAGGGTATAGGGTGTAGGGCTTAAGGTTTAGATTTAGATGCCTCAGGGCACTTGGTAAGGTTATGACAACCTTTGTTGAGGCTATGCAGCTGTAGGAATGCTTACCCGGCTGGCCTGGTGAACCTTTGCGGTGAAGAGAAAACCTGTGATGAAGACGGCAAAAGCCAAGCAAGGGCCCATTCTCTCAAGTTCTGCCCCGATAAGAAACCCTACAAGGCACAGCTTATCCCCTTAAGCCCTACATCCTCAACCCCAAGCTCTGAAAAACACCTTTGCAACCCCTTTGTAGAACCCTAGAACAAGCCTGCAAAGAACCCCACATACACCCTCCGGCGGTCCTTGGGCGTCGCGAGCTTGATCGTGCAGTAGCCTACCGGGGCAATGTATGTATGTATGTATGTCTATTATGTACATGTGTGTGTATATATATATATATATATGTGTGTGTGTGTGTGCGAATGTGTTTCTGTATATGCATATATACATATATATATATACATATATAAATATAACTCTATATATATATCACATAGAGTATATGTGTGCGTGTGCTCAAGGCTTAAAGTTTCAGGTTTCGCGCCCGGGTTTAGGGTTTAGAGGCTTGGGCTTGTTGAGAGCTGGCCAGCTCCAGGTTTCCCAGACACTCCAATATCCCTTAATATTCCTTAAATCATACTAAGGGTCCTACTATAATGTAAGGTATATCCCTTAATAAGGGATATTCCTGAAATCATACTAAGGGCCCTACTATAATTTAACGTGTATTCCTTAGTTAAGGGCTATTGGAGTCTCTGGGCTGCATCGTGATTTTTGGAAGGTTGGCACAGCGTCTTACGGGCTTTATGTATTTTTACAGGGTTCATATGGGGCTGTTGGCTTCGAATAGGTTTTGGGTCAGGTTTTAGAGCGGCTCATATATAAAATTATCAGACCTTGAAAGTCAAAAAAGAAACTTTTGGCGCTCTTTAGTCGTATAAGGTTCCATAGCTACGTTCCCTCAGAATCCCCTGAATAGACAAGGTACCCTATTTTCCGAAATTATGTGGCAATAAGGACACTAAACCCTAGCCCCCGCAACAAAACGACGGTGTAAGGGTACCAACGAAGAAAGTGGAAAAGTGTGGTTTAGTCTCGGGTGGCAGGGCAGTTTAGGCTTCAGGGCTGCAAGGTTAAGGCGTGAGGGCCTTCAGTGCGCCAAACCATAGGCTCTACACCGAAACCCAAGAAGCTTCAACTTGAAATGGCACGAGAGTCAGACAGTCGAACTGATGACATGACGTCGAGCCTGGGAGTTTACTATGAGCGCTTCGGGTGTAGATCTTTGCGATAATGATAATGTGGTGTGGAAGGAATTCCAGTTCTCGACCTCGGCTCTACGAACCTAGACGCCGCGAAGTCCACTACAACCCTATGAGCAAAACTTGAATCACACGATCAGACCAGCAGAAAACAAAAAAACACCAATATCTATAACTATATGAAACCCTAGACCCTAAACCCTAAAATCCTAAACCCTAGATCTAAACTCAAAACCCTGAACTCAAACCCTAAACCCTCCACAAAATCCTAGACCCAAACTTCCTGCAGGACCCCAAAACTTAAAACCATCCACGTGCCACTCCTTTCAAGCGCAGCGCATGGCCCAGCTCAGAGGCGACCTAACTAATGCCGGGACATGAGGCTAGAGATTTTAATGGCTTTAAGGTTCAGGCTTTTGGGCTTGAGGTGTTTTACGGTTTCAGATTCAGGGCTTTACGGTTTAGGATTTTAAAGCTTTAGGACATGTTGAAGGGTTGAGGGTTTTTGGGCTTGGAGGTTCAAAGCGTGTAGGATGCAGGGTTTAGGGCAATTAGGGTTCTCGGGTCCAGGGTTGGGGCAGTTAAGGTGTTTTCGGTTTCAGGGGGTTCTGGGTTTAGGGCTTTTTGGGGTCTGGGGTTTAGGGGTTTGGGGTTTGGATTTCGTGAGTGCATGCCGTGACAGAAAGAGTTGGCTTGATCTGGGAAAGCTGGTATTTCGGCGCAAGTTTGTGGAGTGCTGGTCTATCGGCCTTTGGAATTAGGGTCAAAGTGCTGATGGCTCATTGCAAAAAGAATACCAAAAAAAATCGATAACAATATCAGGAGAGAATGACAATAACAAAGGTTGTAGTAGAAAGAAGAGGAAGAATAGCCATAACAGCAATGACAGCAAGCTGAGTAGGGCCTTGGTACAGTGTGCCAGGGCCCGAAGCCCTAGATGCCCGACGGCCCTGGAACGCCCCAGCCCCAACCCTAAACTTAATCACTGAACCATGTTGCGTCTGAGGCCGCAGGCTACCCTTTACCCTAAACCCCAAACACTAGACCCTGAACCCTAAACCGTAGCTCAAAGCTTCGGGTAGAGGCCCTCGGGCGCAGACAACCCCGAAAACCCCATAAAAGCCCCCGAGGTAAGAACCTGGTTAAGAAATCCTGGCCCTATAACCCCATAATATTCGCATTCACAGAAAGAGTCCCAATAAAGACCCAGGGCTTCTTCATCAGGTTCCTATGTTAACATGCCTGAAACCCGCGACCTCCCCACGAAATCCGGCCCTGGCAAGGCCTGCTCCCGTGGCAAGCCAGGAGTTCTCAGGAAGTCCAGGTCGTACTCCTTGGTTCAATCGGCTTCTTCCGCGTAACCCGCGGCGGTCAAGGGTGTAAGGTTTCCACGGTTTACTGGGTCGGAAGGCTTCGGGTTCAGAGTTAAATTGGGAGTTTCCGAAAATTAGGGGTACTGTATTCTGGGGTCATGATAATAAGGATCCTGTTATTATAGGTACTATATCAGGGTCCCCAAATTTTCGGAAACCCCTAAATGGGTCTTAGGGCTTAAGTCGGTTCTTGCAGCCGGGTTTGCTGGTTTTGCATCCGGATGATGAGCAAGACTCTAGTTTCGAACATATGGGCGTACAGGCGCAAGACTCACAAGACCTTACCACAAGGTCTGTCATATAGATTTCAGTACTAACAGTGACGGAAGACCAATTCATGAATGCCATCGAGGCTCCTACATTGCCATCGAAGTCATGTGTGTCATGGCCGACGACCGCGTAGAAGGACGCAAAACACTATAGCTTCATTAGGCTCCTGCTTCTTGAACCCTAAACCCTAAACACCGCAACCCGCTATCCGAAGCCACCGTATACACCGCAAGAGATGGCGGCTTGCAGACAAGCCAGACTCTAAAAGAATGAATCTGCAACGCCTGCAAATCCTTCTCCTTTTCATCTCGAATTCATACAGACATGCTTTCGACATCAGCACATGAACAGTAAGGGGAGCGCTTAGGGCGACTGTTCAGACTGACACGATGACGGACAGGACACTATTCCTGATGATGATGATGATCATCATCATCATCATCATCATCATGTTCATGATGTTGATGACGACAATGATGACGACAATGACGACAATGATGATGATGATGATGAGGGCGGAGGAGGGGGAGCGAGAAGCAGGTCAGTCGAAATAGCTCTAGGTTGTTGCTGTATCAACGACCACTCGCTTGCACCAGCACCTGCAGTGCTTGGCTCGAATCTCAAAGCTGCAAAGCTGCGAAATCCCTCTGCAAACCGTCGATCCCTTCAATCCGAGGTTCAAACCCCTTGGATCCCATCTACAATGCAACCTGGACCTCGAACCCATAGACCCTAAACTCTCAGCCCCAGGTTTCTGAAAACCCCTATAAAACCCCCCGAAAATCCTACACCCACAACCCCTCAACCTCAGAATTTCAAGCTCAAACACCGGCTTCTTGGGTCGCCCCATCTTCGCCGGAAAATCAAGCCGCCCGCGCGGACAGCGGTATGGGGCGCCAGGCCATTAGCTTCTAGGGTTTAGGGTTGAGGGTTGTCTGGGCTGCTACTTATTAGAGGCTTTAGGCGTGAAGGCCTATCTAGTTTCGGATTGCGGGCTGGGGTTGGAGTTCAGGTTCGAGCTCAGGTGACATAGACTTGCGGCTAGGGGTTCACGGCTTTAGCGCTTCAGGGTGTAGGGTTGAGGGCTGAGAGAACCCTGGTTAAACACAATGTCAGGGGGTTGCGCGAATCTGTTTCGGAGACTGAAAGGAGTTGGGCTTTGGAGCTTAGGGTTTTTTGTTTTGGGTGTCGAGCTTACGATTTGGGGAGTGGGTTGAAGGGTTTTGCTGTTGTGGGTGACTTCCCCATTGCTGCATGGCTTGTGCAGCTGATGCGAATAAGCAGACAGCGATCAGTCCACTTCTGAACCCAATCCCGAAGCCTAAACCCGGACTTCTGTACGCAGAGCTACCAGGTGCTACTTGCAAGGCTGTATACTATGGGGGCCTAAACAACTACCTATACTATTTTGTGGTTCCTTATAATAATTATAGTAGAATGTACCCCAAAACCCTATTCTAATTATTAAGGCCCCTATAGTAGGTCTTACATGGCTGAGCCAGGTTGGGTTTAGGGGAGGCGACGAAACCGCACGTAAGGTTAACAGAAGGGCGTAAGAGACCCAAAACCCCAACCCTAAACCCATACTGTAGGAACCTGATTAAGAAACCTTGGGCCTTTATTAGGGTTCCTTACATGAACCCTACTATTTTGGGGTTATAGGCCCCGGGTTTCTTAATCAGGTCCCTACATTAGGCAACAGCACCTGCCATACCGGAATCCTAGTCTACCAGGGTTCCACAAGGGCTCTGCAGGGGCACTACAAGATTTGGAAAAGGAAACCCCACCCTGAAAAGGGATCTCCTACGGTACTGAAACTTGCCTATCGGGGTCCGAGGTTTAGGGTTTAGGGTTTAGAGTTTAAGCTTTAGGGAACAGGACTTCGGCCAGTCAGGGTTTAGGGTAGAGGGGTTCAGGTAGAGCTTGAAGATTCAGGGCAGTTCGGGGTAGCGGCTTGGGTCTGAAGCTGCCAGGTCCTGAAATGCGCTAAAGGCGTTTCGCAACTAACTAACTTCGCCCGATGCTCCTTGATTCCTTGGACTGCAGACAGAGGGAGCCCAAGTACACGTGAAGGCAAACCAAGAGGCTGCGACAGCACCCAAAAGTTTGACACACACAAACAACAGCTCTGTAAAACGCAGCAAGCTCTAGCCGAGATAGCCAAGGCCAAACAAAGAGAACCAAGAACACCAACAACACAATCAAGCACCCATGAACCCAGAAGCAACGAACATCACCTGAAACGCCCCTTGCAACGCCCGTGGCGGAGGCCCTACACCCTAAACCCTAAACCCCTAAACCCTTAAACCCCTAAACCCCTAAACCCCTAAACCCTAAGCCCTAAACCCTTAACCCTTAACCCCGAAACCCTAGACCCTAAACCCCGAAACCCTAAAGCCCAAAACCCTAAAGCGCTAAGCCCGTGGAAGAGGCGGCGTCCTCGCAGAAGGCCTCCAGCTGGACACCCACGAACTGCTGACAGAGATCCGGGCCGAGGGCCTGGTCTGATATGGGTAAAGTCGAGGGTTCCTTAAAGGGATCCATAAGGGGTTCCTTTAAAGGGGTCCATAAGGGATCTATAGGGGTTCCTTTAAAGGGATCCATAAGGGATCCATAGGGTTTAGGGGTTCAGGGTTTATAGGGTTTTGGCAGTCAGGGCAAAACAATGCAAGGGCTTCCGAGGGTTTAGGGTTGGGGGTTTTGGGGTTTCGGGTGTTGGGTTTTAGGGTGTAGGGTGCTTGGTTTATTGTTCATGGGCGCTTTGATGCTGTCCATACCTGTAAGGGTTCTACACGACCCTAAACCCGACAGACACCAATTTGCGGTTTTAGGGTTCCCATACAGAAAGCTTATGTTCAGTTCAGGGCTCAGGGCTTGAGGTTTAGGGGTCGTTTGTAGGGGCCGGAACGCGATTCGTAATAACATCCCGTTATAGACCCTATACAGCTCTTGGTTTCATATACCCCAATACCTACGTGAGCCCCTCCCCCTGAAGTCACCATTTCGGACCCTGAAACCATAAGGCCAAAGGCCTCAAGTCCTCAATTTAGGGGTTCAGGGTTTAGTGTTTGGCACCCAGGTTTTGGTGTCTGGGCTTCGTTTTGAGGGTGCAGCGGACGATCACTCTCTTAGGGTGGAGGGTTTACCGAACCTGCTCGTACAAGGCGTTTTGGGGGGGTTAGTGTATTGTATAGAGAGCCAGAACAATCAGACTACGATGTAGCGGCATGTAAAATAAGAAGAAGAATACTATCGGGGCTGCAAGGGGTGTACCACAGCCCTCATTCTCGACTACTTATGACCGTGGTAAGTAGTTGCAACTGGCTACTTACTCGTGTTACTCTTGCATAATAAATACAGCCCTAAACCTGAAAACCTCAACCCTAAACCCTATTCTTGGTATCAGATTCCGTGTGTTGTGGCTTTCGCGTGCGGGGATGTTTGTATGTCTTTATCTCTCTCTCTCTTACACTCTCGCTCTTCCTATTATTCCCTCCGAAAGGACCCTAAAGGAGGGCCTAAACCTTAAACCCTAAACCCTAAACCCTGAACCCTAACCCCTAAACCCCTAAACTGAAGACCGGCCCCCCACTGCAGCGAAGGGGGTCGCTGCAGGAGCCTGCGGACCGAGGGCGGCCACTGAAAAGGGCCTTCCCCGAGGTCCTGGACCTCAGGTCCACGCGGCTGACGTGAATAGGCCGCCTCTGTCAGCCTATATAATAATAACCCTAAACCCTGCGTCTTTTGGCCGGGCACGCTTGAAATCCTCCTCTGGGGCTTTAAGTGTGAGGAAGCCTCAAATTAAGGACCCGGCGGCCAGAATTAAGGTTTGGGACCTCAAAGTAAGCTCCGGCGCTTTAAAGTTAAGGTTTGGGACCTACAATTAGGGACCGGTGCTCTAAAATTAAAACACAACTGAGGACCGGGGCTGTAAAACTAAGGTTGGTGAGTTAAAATTAAGCACTAAGGTTGTAAAATCCAGGTTTGGTACCTGTTCGAATTTATTTAACTGATGAGAAGGGGGGGAGGACCAAATCGACAGTCTGGGCGGCCCAAATCGACAATCCGAGGGCGAGGAGTGTGACGCACGCGGGGGCCGGAGGGCCTTACAATTGTAGCCCGCCAATCCGAGGGCGAGGCGTGTGACGCACGCGGGGGCCCGAGGGCCTTACAATTGTAGCCCGCGGCTCCGAGATTGGTAATTGGAGGCAATCTGGGCGGCCCAAATCGACAATCCGAGGGGGCGAGGAGTGTGACGCACGCCGGCGCCGAGATTGTCAATTTGAACGGCCCGACGTGGCACGCTGGCAGCCGAAGCTCCAGCACCAGATCCACGACAGAAAGGGCCTTGGAAATGGCTTCCGCAAAAGGAGCGGGCTGTACAAAATCGACAACTTTTGGGCTTTTGTGGGGTTCCCTCCATTTCGGACTAATTTGGGTAGACCATGGAGTGGAGTCTACTCGAGCCCGCCGCTTTTGCCGAAGCAAACCTTTAAGGCAACAGCGGTCCATCGAGGGTGCACAACAACAATCTAGCTAACCTCCTGAAGCCGAAGGCCGTACATCGTCTACGACCCACATACTTTTGAGTGCTTTTACAGACACACACACACACGCACGCACGCACGCACGCACGCACGCACACACACACACACACAGACCTTCAGCTTCGCTTCTCCTGTCTGAAGGCTTCCAGAAGCTGTTGTTTCTTCCAAACCATGTAAGCCCCCCTTGATAGGGGGGGTTGGGGGGGTAGACAACCCTAAACCCGTTCAAGGTTTGTAATTTGGGTGGGAGGGCGGGCATTGCAGCTCCTGCGCCGACCCCAACCACTTCATGGAGCGGTCGACAGCGCACTCGCAGCGAAAACCTTAAACCCTAAACCCTAACCCCTAAACCCCTAAACCTTAAACCCTAAACCCTAAACCCTATAGGACTTCGGGCTTCGGACCCCTGCCAGACTTCAGCATCCCCACGCCGCCTCAGCGAGTCCTCCTAAAAGCTGCACTGCCGTGCTCCTCGCCTCCTCAGAGACTCCCATATCCCTTAGTTTAGGAATAGTCCTTAAATCATATTAGGGATCCTACTTTCCCTAATTAAGGTATATTGGAGTTTTTTGGTCCTGCGTCTGGGGCGTAGGGCTTAGGCCTTAAGGGTTTTTTTGGGCTTAGGGTTTAGGTCCTCGGGTTTAGGGTTTAGGTTTGTCTTGGGGTTTAAGTTTTAGGGTTTAGGGCTTATCGGTGTGAAGGTTGAGGGTTTAGATTTGGGGTGAGGGTATTGGGCTCAGGGTTGAGGACTAAACTCAGGTGGTGTTTGGAAGGATGGTGCTGGTCGCCGTGTATCGCTGCGTGAGGTCCTTGCCAGCAGTTTTGTTGTGTGGCTCCTGCGAGTTCTTGCCTTCACCCTAGATATACCCCATTCACGAGGACAAGCCTCAGATGCTCAAAGCAGGGGTTTGCCGGCTTCCTTTCCAGGGTCCTGTATAGTTATTATATGGGTAGTTGTCCAAAGCATGGTCCCTTTTTGGGTACCCTAAATAGTAGATGCCGTACCATAATAGGGACCCAAAAAGGGGCCATGATTTTGACAACCACCCATATGGGTTGCAGTAAGGGCATAGGGGCCTCATAGGGTTTTGGGGCCCGATATGGGGGTTTCCGAAAATATGGGACCCTAATATGGTGCCCTAAATATTATGACCCTTATTATAAGAACCCCAAAATAAGGTACCCCCACTTTTCGGAAACTCCCATATACTATCATGTAACCCTCCACCCACATGAGCCTGAGCCCTTAAGGCCTACAGCATCAACCCGCCAGGATCTAGGGCTCAGGGTTCCCGGTGACGCCAGGTTTAGGGTTTAGGGTTTAGGGTACCTTTGAGTAAGGAACCTTAACCATGGCAAGGATCCCTCCACAGGTTGAGCTTGAGGTGCCCAAATCCCTAAACCCTAAGCCTGGAAGCCTAAACCGAATGATACATGGAAAAACACGTACAGTATCACTATGCAATCTAGTATTTTCTGTCCCTAGTTACCCGCCGTCGGGTTCTCTGGAGAGTTAGGAATCGAAGGCGAAGCCTTCATGTCTCATCCGAGGTCAGCTACTCACGAGCCCTCATGGGCCTGTGGTGTGCTCAAACGCAGGATTTAGAGTCAGGGTAAAGGGCTTTGGCTTTACGGTTTGGGATCGTTTCTGATGTTCTTCTGCACTCAAGGTGCTGAATTGGACACTGCAGGCCGTGCATCCTGACGTATATACAACAAGCACCCAAACCCCAAGACATGTGCAGGTGACGACTCGTCACCAAGCTCCTCGTCGTCGTTGCTCTGAGAAAGCGCGATGACTGGCATAAGCACCTGCTTCCAGGAGACTAAAGCGCACTGATTTACGATGCGGTTTAGGAAAGTTCATGGTTGAGGGTTTACTGCAACTGCGGCAACTCCTGCTGCCTTCGGAATGAGATTCACGCTTTCGCTACGTGCAAAGCCAGTAAACCCTGCAGACTCAAGCCTCAACTGCACTCCGGGTTTTCAAAACTCCATTTCAAAACCAGAGCCCTTGAACCCTAAACCCTAAACTCTCAGACAGAGAGTTCGGTGCAGGAATGCTGTCGTGTTTTTGAAGTCTCGTTCATGGGCGGTCCGGCTTGGGGTTTAGTTGGTAGGGGGTTTCGGGTGTAGCCGGTTGAGGGTTTCGGGTTTCACACTGGGTTGGGGCTTACAAGGTTCAAATTGCAGGCCTTGGGCACAGATTGCATGTCCTTGCCGCTCTGTGGGACCTGCCTAGGTTCCTTCCTGGCTTCGAAAGATTCGACATAGGGCATTATGGAAGGGGTGTTCTACATAGGGTGCCATACAAGGGGTTCTATAAAGAGCTCCACTCTCAGGACCCGCCCTCCTACAGGAATCAGGCTTCGAGCCAGCAATATTCCGTGGCCACGATTTAAGGGTTTAGTTAGGGTTCCCCAGAGACTCCAATATCCCTTAAGGAATATTCCTTAAACCATAGTAGGATCCCTAATATGATTTAAGGCATGTTTCCTTAATGGAGTGACCTTGGAGTCTCTGGGTTTAGAGTCTCCCGTCTCTTGACTTGTCTGAAGCCTAAATCCCGACCTGTGAGCCCCCTACAGTAAACACCACGCTCCTAGTTCTCCCAGCCCCAATACTTGGAGGGTTCAGGGGTAGTTATAAGTGGGGTTACAAGTCCCTTAATATGGGTTATAAGTATAGTTACCCTGCTTATAACCCCACCTATAACTACCCATAAACCTCCAAGTAGTTCTCCTAACCCTCAATAGGTTGGGCAGGCACCGGTAACCCAAAACCTTCCCCGAACCTCCCACAATACTGTAGAATCTACTAGGTTCCCAAGCAGCCTCTTTATCACAAGGGTACCCTTTTTCCTACTGTTCGGTTTTAATAAGGGGACCCTAAAAGAACAAGGGCACAAAGGTATATACTTCTCAGGAACCTAGTCTATAAGCCACCTAAATCCTAAACCCCTAAACCCTAAACCCTATACCCTAGAATCTATAAGCCTACGAACCTACTGTCCCGGCCTGGTCCCCGCAGTCGCCGGCACGGAGGTGTGACGCCAATGCCGTGAAGGCCTCGATCGCGCTCTGCCGCACCTCGGCGCTCTTTTTTGCCGATCTGTAAGAATGGGTTTAGGGTTAGGGTTTAGGGTTTTAAAGTTTAGGGTTTAGGGTTAAGGGTTTTGAAGGGGTTCAGGGTTTAGGGCTTTAGGGTTTAATAGAGCTTAGGGTTTAGTGTTCAATAGGGTTTCGAGGGCCTTATGTGATTATCGTGCAGGTGCTTAGAGAGGCTCTCTGGGCTTATTTTGAAGGGGTTTGCAAGCTTATGTTAGTGCTTTCTGCTGGCTTCTACAAGGGCTTCAGAAGTTCAGGGTTTGGAGAGATGTTGATGGATCTTGGGGTGGGTTGAAGGAGCCCTAAACCCTAAACGAGAGCTGCGAGTGCGTGGGTCGTTTGCAGTTTCGGGCTTGGACTTGGGCTCGGGGCTTTGAAATTCAGTTCTTGGGCCTTGAAGCCTGTCAAAGGAGACCTCTCCGCCTTCAAAAAACCCCTGACCACGGTTTAGGGTTTTTTTTTAACGGTTTAGGGTTTAGGGTTTAGTGTTTAGGGTTTAGGGGCTCAAACAAAACCTGGCCACTCACAGAAGCCCCCCCTCCATCCAAAAGAAGCAAGGCGTTCGATACCAGCATCCCTCAAGGAAACCGTGGGCTACAGTGGCGCAAATTCCGAGTGTAAGCATTCACCAACACCCCCACATCCCGCTTCATAAGATCTTATAAACCTGTTAATGGATTATACAACACCCCAAAACACTGAACCCTAGGCCCTGAACCCGGAAACAAAATTCAGCTACAGTACAGAGCATTATTTAGCTGAGCTGCAAGTGAATGTACAGTAAATAGAATGCGTTCAAGATTATTTGCGCTTAGACTAAGTCCCTCAACACGAACCACGCCCTTAGGTCTTCGCATCTGCAGCTTTCTCCGACAGCAGCAACTTTGCCTGCAGCGAGGTAGGCGTGGTTCGAAGGTGGTAGTCGTCATTATTCATGTAGACCCCTCCCTTTAGGTAGGAATCTGCAGAATCCTTATGTTATGGTCCGTAATAGCTGGGCACCATTGGCCTGCTTCATGGTTCAGGGATGTTGGGACTTGAGGATACAGGATTTCGGCTTCAGGGTTTAAGTGTTCTGGGTCTAGGATTAGGCTTTAAAATTAGGCTTCGGCGCTCGATTAATATAGAGGCCTTAATAAATCAGAATACGGTTTCGGGCCCCTGCATAGTATAACCATAATAAGGAACCCCAAGGAAACAATCTGGGTAATTATTTAGGCTTGGTTCAATTTCTTGGGGGTTTGAACCCTGGAGTTTCAGGAATTTGTGTGCAGGGCTTTGGGCCTTGGGCTTTAGGGCTTAGGTTAAGGGTTTAGGGTTTAGGGAAAAAGGGCTTCCGGAGTTTAGGGTTATTCAGAATTTGGGATTTAGGGTCAGAGTTGAGGACCGCCTGCTATCCAAAACAGTGAGTGACGTTCAGACCCACTCGAACTGCTTCCTGGTGCTATGACTGCTACCAGCAACAACCGGAGGGCAGCCAGTGCTGTGCTACTGCTACTGCTACCGGCAAGAACGAGCGTTCGGGATTCTGGTTCGGGACGAACGCTTGTAGACAGGTTTCGGGAATGGGAGGGCGCAGTGTCTATCTTTAAAGCAGCTTTCCCAAAGACAGCTGCAGGATCTACGGCTTCTTGTCGACATTCGAAGGGCCACACCCATAGCAGCAAGCCTGAACTTCCTGACACAAGAGCCCTAAGTTACCCTAAACATCAAGACTCCGAACCCCACAATGCCTCCAAGCCTTGAAACACCAAACCCTAAATCAAAAGTTCCAAGCCTAAGTCCCAAACCCTAAACACGAAGATCCAGACCCAGGCTCAAGCAAAGCTGAAACGGTCCATGGCCCACGGTTTAGGGTTTACTTACGTGTAAGGGATCTAAAAGGCATCTATAGGGATGTAGGGTTTAGAGTTTACGACTTAAGGTTTTACAGCTCCCCCTCTGACTGGGGAGCCCGGACAGTGGGCAGCAGCGTCCGTGCAACCTGTTGAGGAGCTTCAGCGAACGGTTTAAGGTTTGGTTTAGGGTAAGAGGTCAGGGTTTAGGGCATAGAGCCCTACAAATTAGAGCCCTAAACACAACCCGTAAACCCGCTTAGAACCCCAAGCTCTAAACCCTAAACTCACTTAAAACCCCACAGCCTGAAACCTAAAGCCCTCCAATCCTGAACGGGTCATAGTGTATTGATATGTACTCATGCCCCACATCCTACATCCTAGATTCCAAACCCCAAGCCGCAAACGCCAAAATTCCCAAACCCTTAAACCCTAAACCCCAAAGCCCAAACCCTTTTTCAAACGATATAGAACAAGACCGTGGAAGAGAACAATAAACCCCTATCAACACTCGGATAAAGCAGCTCTCGGGTTAAGGATTCATGGTTTAGGCTTTCGGGTTCAGGGTTTAAGGTTTAAGGTTTAGGCCTTGGGAAGGCCTGGTGTAGCGGCCTGCATACTTGGAGGTTATGCTCGCCTCCCTTTGCATCGTTCTGCCTGTGCTCGAAGGCGATCACCAACACAAGCTCCATGAAAGCTGCGCAGTAATGTAGGAACCTGATTAAGAAACCCTAGGCCTACAACCCCCAAAAAATAGGATTCGTATAAGGAACCTTAATAAAGGCCCAAGGTTTCTTAATCAGGTTCCTACATTACCAATTTTTCTACCATGGCTTCCGTGGCTTCCATGGCCTCAACAGCTGACTTCCTGGGCACTGGCTGTCCCCACCAAATCCATGAACTCGAGGCTGCTGTGACTCTGCTGAATGGCAATCTCAAAACTGTAATGATAAGAAAAGGGCTTTGGACCTGATATCCACAAACACTTATCTACAACCTAGCCTATACGGGGATAGTATGTAGCACTACGAATTATTTCGACCTCCATCCCAAATCTCAGGCACCTACAGTACCCTTTAGTAGTATAGAGTCCCTAGATGATTAGGGGATCTACTTTTCAGATCCTCCAGTCCTAACCCCTAAACCCTAAACCCGGAAGTCTGGGATGGAGCCGACCTACTCAGTCCCAGAAGGCTGCGGGAGTTCCGGGCTTCGGGATCTGAGGCTTAGGGTTTTCACGGTTTTGGCTTTGGGCGTTAAGCTGCTCGGGGTTTCGGGTTTAGGGTTTGGGGATTTAAGGCTTTATGGTTGTAGTATTTGGGTTTTGGTGCCTGGTTAGGGTTTAGGGTTTAGGGTTCATAGAAATTGTGAAGGGTTTGGGTGCCAATAAGTTTTGACCGAAAGTTTTGACCGAAACGTTTTGACCGAAACGTTTTGACCGAAACGTTTTGACCGAAAGTTTCGACCGAAAGTTTTGACTGAAAGTTTTGACCAGGTTTTCTGGCTGAAACCTGATTTTGGAAAATTGGGCTGGGCTGGGCTTACATAGGGTTCAATTTATGGTTTAGGGCTTCGGGGTTTCGGATTTAAGGGTTTCGCGTTTGATCTGAGCCGCAAACCCGGACAAAGGACTTCANTGGGGCTGGGCTGTGGGGCGGGGGTTTTGTGGGCTGTTGGCAGCCTACAGCTTCAAGCCACAGACTCAAAGAAGGCAAACAACAGTCACAAGACGCCTTGTGCCCTTAGCGCACACTCAGCCTGCGCTGTGAGTCGAGGCCGAAGAAGCCTGATCACTTCGTCAGGGTCCTTGCCAGCAAAGGACTCAAAAAGCCGTAGTAGCTGTTCCGAGTGACCATGCCTCACAAAGGTGAGGAGGCCTCTCGCCTTCTGCTTGCCCGGAAACACCGGGTACCTATGTCCCCACGGGACCCAGTCTGCCATGTCTAGGATACCCAGTTTGTAACCTAGCTCAAAGTTCTCCAGCACCGCCATGTTGTAGGACCCAAGGTCCCTCACCTGCCAGAGCTTTGCTGCAAAGGCGATGGTGACCCCCGCCTGAATCACTCCAGCTTCTGGAATGACGTTTGGCCATTGCTGGTTGAGAGGGGTGACCTTGGACTGCTTGAGAACTTCGGTGAGGAGGAGGTAGTCAGTGTTTTCCTCTCCAATGGAGCTTCATCAGGAGCTTGTCGTAGGCCTCAGTGGTTGGAGTGATGCCAGGTAGGCTTCGAGTGGCTTCATACTCCTGACCAGGGCCATGCTTAAGCTGAGCTTGAGGACAAAAGCCCGGGTCGGATCAAAATCATAGACCGCCCGAGACTTACCAGCCTGACCGGGTTGGCCCGTTCCTGTGTGGCCAAATCAAGAACAGCTTCAGATTCTGTGGGAAAAAGGAGCGGCGAGGCTCCGTCATGGATACCTGTGAACCCGACAGGGTAAGGTAGCGCAGGTCGGTTGGAAACTTCCTGCCCTTCGAGCCTGATCTCAAGTGGCTCCGAGGAAGACGACATAGACTCATCCACCGCCGGGTCTGCAGGCGTCCTCACGTACTCCATCTGCAGCCCTGGAGGTGAGTCACTGGAAGTCGCTCGTTGTAAAACCTTCGGGGCAGGAGTAAGTAGGCAACAGCCTCTGGATGGGGAGTCCTACTTTTTCTTCCTGAGGCGCGGGAAGTCCGTGCGGCCCGTGGGCCAGAGGCGTGCACCTAATTGGAGCCTCTTTTCTAGGCTCCCCTCTGCTTTAGCCGGCTTCGCATCATCCGGAGATGCGGCGTGCCAGGCACTGTGGCCGTGGCAAAAAGCTACTCCTGAGGCTACGGGAGTGGGAGCCACGTCCGCTACAGGAGTGGTGACCACTTCCTGCCGCCCGGGAGTTCTGAGCCAGGCCTAGAGGCTGGCGTGTAACAGGGAGAGGCGGCTCAACATGGGCGTGGTGGCCACTGCCCTCCATTCGTCGGGTGTGGACCCCCGGCTGCTCAAGGCATGCCGGCTTGCTCGCTGATATCGCGACGAATATGGCCCTCCATCATCGCATGAGCTTGCATGTGGAGGGGCGTGGCCGTGGTGATCTGGCAGGACAGACACCGCATTTGGTCGGGCGAAAAAATAGATGCTTGCGGCCTGTCGGCCACGTGAGCTCCGCAAGCACTGGTAGCCGACTCGCGAAGCAAGAGGCGGGTACAGCCCACAGGCAGGATTGAGTACAGGGGGACGTGGAGCGGGAGCGTGCTTTCGGGCTGATCGTGGAAAGACAAGGTGCGCAAGTCCTCCGTTCCAGCCCTTTCGCGCGCCCTCCTGATGAGGGACATGCCATCGGAGCTGCCATCCGCTGGCATCCGCAGCACTATCAACTGCCCACGCACCTGGCAGGTTACATCGAGACGGTCCCTGGCCCGAGGGCCTGCCTTGGGTGGCCCGCCCGGGGTCTCCTGACCCACCGCCTGCGCTGGGAGTGGAGACCACTTCTCCGTGCTTGGGCGCTGGAGTGGCAGCTGGCTGGGCTGCCCTGGGTCCGTGGAAGCCTGGGAAGGCGGCTCATAAAGCCCGGGTGAGGCGGTCTTTCTGGGGTCCTCTCCCACGTAGAGGCACGCTCGCGCTTGTCACGCTGCCCCTAGGCAAGTCTCGCATGCATTAACTAAGCCTGGGTCTGCCATACGTTAGCATGGCATGGACCTTCAGGCCTGACTACCCTACCCCAGTGAGGCCACCTCAACTGGTAAGACAGCAGAGGCAGGCTACTGCGGCTGTAGCCAAACTGGTCCCTCGGCAAGGGCGGTGCCGCTCAGGGGACGCTGGTGGAGGAGAGGCAACCTCTTCCTCGTAGACGTTGAAGCTTAGACTCACCCACTGTGGAGAGGCACCCTCATCTCACAGTCCAGCATTGAAGGTGGTGGCCATGACTCCGATGCGAGTCATACAACCTTGGTTCATCAGCAGCCGGTGGTAGGAGGGGGCGTAAGCCGAAAGCAGGTGGAAGCGGCGAGGGAAGTTGCTGCGGTTTGACCGCCACAGTTGCTTCAGCTCCTCAGCAAAGACTGGCCCGAAATCCTGGGCCAGCCGGAATAGCCCATTGTCTCCCTTTCTCTTGCCCGGCGAGCCAACAAAGTAAGTCTACAAGCTGAAGACGGGGCGGCTCACTGGCAACGGCAACTGTCAGGTTGAGCGGCCCAACGTCACACAGGCAAATTCCTGTGGACTCCACCCACGTCAGGGTGGCAGCTGTGTAGAAGAGGAACTCCTTGATCTGCGGAGCGTCCATGTTTTTGAGACGATCTGTGGCTAATGAGGAGCGCTGCTGCAAGAGGCCATGGAAGGTCACGAGGCGGTAGGAGGACCCATCGCACATCGCAACCTTGACAGGGCCTTGCCACAGCACCTCGGCCGTGATGCTGGGAAAGGCCCTTGACATCCGCAGTTCGTTCCCGTGTGGCTCGTCCGCTAGCTTAAGCACCAGTCGGTCACCCAGACCATAGACCACCCGAAAGTTGCCTTTCCCGACGAGGGGAACTCGGCGTGGAGGGTNCGCAGTTCGTTCCCGTGTGGCTCGTCCGCTAGCTTAAGCACCAGTCGGTCACCCAGACCATAGACCACCCGAAAGTTGCCTTTCCCGACGAGGGGAACTCGGCGTGGAGGGTTGTAGGGCGTCCCAGTCCTCACGTCCGAGAGCAAGAAGATCTCGCTCGCCAACCAATGGCGGGGGTCCACAGGCCTGTCTGGTTTGCTCACCCCCTCATGCCCGTGGTAGTCCTGTCCTCGTCAGCTGGTTGGCTTTTCGCCAGGGCTGAAGTTGCGAGTCGGCCGACGGCCAGGGCAACTTTCCTTTACTTGCCCGGAGGGCGGGGCTGGCTGGGGCTGGGCTGTGGGGCGGGGCGGAGTTTTGCGACTGGAACCGCTTGAAATTGACGGTTTAGGGGGCTCAACGCTAGCAATGACAAGCAATTTCTATTTATTTCTTTCTTGACGGTTTAGGGTTTAGGGTTTAAGGTTTAGGGTTTAGGGTTTGTAGTATTCGGGTGTTGGTGAATGGTTCGGGTTTTTGAACCTGGGACAGGACTTCTGAAACCGCTTGACTCCGGAGCGGTGACCCTCCTAAAGCCTCTTCTGCATCAGCGATATCCCGTCCTTCAGACGGACTTATAAAGACCAAGGTCTAGGTTAGGCTTTAGGGTTTAGGGTTTAGGGCTTGGAAGGCGCATCCGTCAGGCCCTCAGGAAGTAGCCCCAGCTCCCTGTTGCTCCTCTCCTCATGCTACAAATTCGGGGTTAGGGTTTAGGGTTCAAGGTTTAGGCTTCAGGGTTTAGGGTTTAAGGCTCAAGATGTACGGTTTAGGGTGTAGCGTTTAGGGCTTAGGGTTCAAGATTTAAGGTTTAGGGTGCAGCGTTTAGGGTTAGCTTCAGGGTTTAGGGTTTACGGCTCAAGATTTAGCGTTTAGGGTTTAGGGTTCAAGATTTAGGGTTTAGGGTGCAGCGTTTAGGGTTAAGGGTTGAAGGTCTAGGCTTCAGGGTTTAGGGTTTAGGCCTCAAGATGTAGGGCTTAGGGTG
>BGNK01001705.1:796-16325 GCA_003297005.1 Symbiodinium sp. clade A Y106 | reverse complement strand
AAGGGTTGAAGGTCTAGGCTTCAGGGTTTAGGGTTTAGGCCTCAAGATGTAGGGCTTAGGGTGTAGCGTTTAGGGTTTAGGGTTCAAGATTTAGGGTTTAGGGTGCAGCGTTTAGGGTTTGCTTCAGGGTTTAGGGTTTACGGCTCAAGATTTAGGGCTTAGGGTGTAGCGTTTAGGGTTTAGGGTTCAAGATTTAGGGTTTAGGGTGCAGCGTTTAGGGTTAAGGGTTCAAGGTCCAGGCTTCAGGGTTTAGGGTTTAGGCCTCAAGATGTAGGGCTTAGGGTGTAGCGTTTAGGGTTTAGGGTTCAAGATTTAGGGTTTAGGGTGCAGCGTTTAGGGTTAAGGGTTCAAGGTCTAGGCTTCAGGGTTTAGGGTTTAGGCCTCAAGATGTAGGGCTTAGGGTGTAGCGTTTAGGGTTTAGGGTGCAGCGTTTAGGGTTAAGGGTTCAAGGTCTAGGCTTCAGGGTTTAGGGTTTAGGCCTCAAGATGTAGGGCTTAGGGTGTAGCGTTTAGGGTTTAGGGTACAAGATTTAGGGTTTAGGGTGCAGCGTTTAGGGTTAAGGGTTCAAGGTCTAGGCTTCAGGGTTTAGGGTTTAGGCCTCAAGATGTAGGGCTTAGGGTGTAGCGTTTAGGGTTTAGGGTGCAGCGTTTAGGGTTAAGGGTTCAAGGTCTAGGCTTCAGGGTTTAGGGTTTAGGCCTCAAGATGTAGGGCTTAGGGTGTAGCGTTTAGGGTTTAGGGTTCAAGATTTAGGGTTTAGGGTGCAGCGTTTAGGGTTAGCTTCAGGGTTTAGGGTTTAGGGCAGCCCGTCGGTTTGAGGGTTCGGAAAGGGGAGACATATGGGTGGTTGTCAAAACAACTACCCATATGCTGACAGTCCCAACAACTAAGCGAACATATGTCCCACAGAAGTAAAGCTAGCAAGCGTCAACCTCGAGAAACCAAAGGACCCGAGGTGGCGGCAGCTAGCAAATGAACCGGCAGAAATTACAGACACAGGTATGGGAACAAGCCGGTAGAAATGAGCTGTACGTAAACGCGTCGCTGCGCGAAACGACTGTCGCTGTCGCCTACTTGTGAGGGCAGAGCGCGGCGCCCGCAGACAAGCATCGAAGGAGCTAGCTACATACAGGCTCAGGGAGAGCAAGGGCTCAGGGCTCCAGGACGAGGTCAGCGCAGACTGCTCGCAACGAAGAGTCAGCTGGAAGGTAGGAGCCCTGGTTGCTGCGGGGTCCTACTTTTCAAAGCCCGCACCCTCCCAGATCTGCACCAGTCCTTGTTTCGGCTGAAGACCCCGAAGCTCGTCGCTGGGGAAAGAAGAACACCCTGAACCCTGAGACCTGAGCCCTGAACCCTAAACCCTGAAGGAAAGCTCTCAGCACTTTCAAGAAGGATGCGGCCGACAGCTGCCTTCCGGAGAGCCAGAGGCAATCAAGTGCATCCAGCCGAAGAAAAGTAGGGCTTCGTAGAACCAGGGGACCTTATCTAGAGTTCCTTACTTGATACGATCTTGCCATGTAGGGTTCTATATTAGAGCGCTTCATTCAATGAAAATCGCAACGGAAGACCAGGCAAGCTGGGGCCTACCCCTAAGCCCTAAACCGAGGTATACACTACTTGCGTGAAAAACCCTTCCTATTAACTCTAAACCATTGCTCCTTGAACCCACATACACCATAATCACCCTTAAACCTCCAAAACTATAAAGTCACAACCTAAACCCCTAAACGGTAAACCGTAAATCTCTGAAAGCCCGAGCCCTAAGCCCCTCAGCCCTAAATCCCAAAACCTCTGTCTTCGCCTTCTCGTAACCCTTCTCCGGGTCCGACTGGATCAGAAAGCCTCCGAGAGCGGCAGGCAAATCCCCATGCAACGGGATCCCGTTTAGGAGCTGTGACGGTTGGGGTTCAGGGTTTAGGGTTTAAGGTTCGGGGTTCAGGGTTGAGGGTTCAGAGTCTACGGTGTAGGGTTTGGGCTTTATGGTGGGGCTTGAAGACTGCGGGCTACTCAGAGTTGAAACTCAAAACCCGGGTACAATTCTTGATGTAATCCTGTAGTTAACAACTTACGAAGGAATGTAAAACCTCGGTAAAACCCTTATCAAAAACCTTGTAAACACGCTCGCGATTTTCCGTGGCATACGGAGTGAGATGAAGCTGGCTGAGTGGAGTTATGAGGGCAGTAGGCTCAAAGTTTAGGAACTTGATCATTGAAACAGCAACAATTTGTGCACTCCTTCTTCAAGTTGAATCGCACGCAAAAGTGCTAGACTAGGGAGCCCGTGGTACCCTTTTCTCTACCGGCTAGGCTCCATGGTGAAACCCAGAGCCGAAAAAGGTACCACAGGGCCCCCTGGTAGAGATGCGGTGGCAGCCAACAGGCTCCGGCTCCCTGGTTCGCAGTAGGGTTTGGGGGTTAGGGCTTCGGGTTTAGGGTTTAGGCTTTAGGATTCCACCACTCCCTACGAAAGGAAGAAAAGGTCGGGCTTCGGGGGAGGAGCATCGGCAGGATCTCTGTCACGAAGATGTCCCATCTTCCCTCGAACCCAGAGCTTCCATCCTTGTCGCAGCCCCCGAGGGTAGAGGGCTTAGATGTAGGAGTTTCCGAAAATAGGGGATGCTAAGATACTACCCTAAAAAGTAGGATCCTTATTATAAGGACCCCAATTTAAGGTACCCCCCCTAATTTTCGGAAACTCCCATGGTAGGGTTTAGCATTCCAACTGAGTGGTACAGGGTTGACCACTGAGTGAATGGGACTGCTAGCGAACAGGATCCTGCAGTGTACTCCGGCTCTCCCAAAAGGAAGCCAGTTGAATTAGAGAGCTGCAGCTTTGCTGTGTCCGGCACACACTCCGTTGTGCAGGGCAGTGTAGATCCGGATTTAAGGTTTAGGGTTTTGGGCTTTAGGGCCGTGCACCCTAGGGCTGTAGGGTTTCCTCATGACGCTTAGGGTTTAGGGTTTTGGGCTTTAGGGATGTAGGGTTTCCTCATGACTGCAGCAATAACTCTCAACAAATACCTGACCCGAGATCCTGTAAGGCAGGGGGTTTCTGCTGCAACAAGGGTCCGGGAGTATTCTACTGTGTACTTCTGCGGGACAGTACGGGGAGATTGTTCATCCTCGATATTCAGACCTCTACATCACCCTAGACCAAACCTTGCTGAACCTCGAAAAGCCCAAGCCACTGATGCGCAAGTAGAGTCGACCCTAGAGCCTAAGCTCTGTTTGGGCTTGACTTTCCCTAAACCCTAAACCCAAACCCTAAACCGGTTTGGCCTTGACTTTTTCTTTTGAATTCGCCGGGCCCTAGGGCTTTTTAGGGCTCTGCCCTTACTAGCGCCTCCGGGGCACGGGATTTGGGAAATTGAGCGGGTTTAGGGGGTTTAGGGTTTAGGGTTTAGGGCCTTGAGGTTTGCGGAAGGGTTCGAAACTAAACCTTAAGCCCTAATACGGCTCGAGATTATAGCAGCTTTACTGTTCGGTTCCGTTGTACTTAGACTGGCTTTGCGATTCACTGCACACTATCAATAAAGAACGCATCGCTATACTTGCTCGAAGGGACACAGCTTGGACTAAGCCGGGAAGGAGTGAGATGAAGCTGGATCCGACATAGACTTGGGAGTTTCAGAAAGCATAGGAAGCCAGTACAGCCCAGAAATAGAAAGATCCTTAATCACTTAAGCCCTGCTTGAACCCTAAACCCCGAAACCCTAAACCCCAGGCCACTTCAAAAGGGGACTCGACAGTTTCCGAAACTCCCGCATGGCAAGCTCTTTCGCACGAAAGGGTGAAAGCGTCGGGAAGTCTTCTGCAGGTGAAGAGTCTGTCCACAGTCCACTGGTCTACATATAAAGCCCTAAACCCTGAGGCATATGTCCTAAACCATCTGACCCCAAGCCTTAATGAATAGAAAAAGGTTTTGTGGTAGACTATAGAATGCTTGCAATAACGAACCCCTGAGCATGGCACAACTGCTGCAGCACAGAAGGTTGTAGGAATCGAAAAGATCAGGCAGCACATGAAACTGTACGCACATGCATCCATAAATACATCTGCGTGTTCATTCCATAATGGTGCATGTACACCTGCTTATGGTTTTTCCCACCCCACCCCTCCCCCCGGCCATGGTCCACACCATCTTCTGTCCTCAGGCGTGGACTTAGAATTGCCCCTGGGTATTGTTGAGACTACCACAACCCCAAACCACTAAACCCTAAACCCTCATGACCCTGTAGATGTCTCAGGATATGGGGCATGACTGGTGTTGGATATGTTGCGCTTGGCTGCGCTCTCGCAACTTGAGATGTGTAAACATCTGCAAAGCTCGAAGATACTTTAAGTTCCTAACCCTCAAACATGAGGATAATTCTCATGATTCTACTCCAAACGAGCTTGTTGGTTTCGTCTTCGGTTGACAGGAGGTCTCTCGTCTCGTCCCACTAGTGAGCGACCATCGGGAGACCCGCAATGCGGAACTAAAATGATCATCCGTTTTGCCTTCCAGGTGGCTTGCACAATCTTTGACATGTTACGAAGACGTACAAGAAGTAGAGGCAACATGGACGAAAAAGGCATAATTGCCGATATGTTGCTAACCTAGCGGCAAGCCTGCAGACACAGAAAACTGTAGAGAAACAGCTGACAAGAAGGGGTTTGGTGGATCTTAGGGGGAGAGTAACCACAGATGTATACTTCTATTATGTGCATAGCTATATCAGAATATACAATCTTTTGCTATGGGTATATGATATATGAAAAACGTGTGTATTGAAACCATAGAGTATGCAACGGAGTATACCAATCAACAATCGCAAGCACGATGCCCTGAATGCAACCTACTGCCTCTGCTTGGTTTCTGCGTAGCTGCGCGGTCCTCCTCGCCTTGCTTCAGTGAACCCTGGTCAAAAGAGAGCTTCACACCCCTATGAAACGAAAGACCTGAGATGGCGGACCCACTTGAAGATGCACACTCTTACCTAAACCCACCTGGACCTAAACCCCTGCTTCCCATGAACAAACCCAGGAGGACCCCAATAAACCCCAAACCCCACGGCAGGAGGTTCAGAACTGCAGAGGTTTACACCTGCACCACAACAAAAGACCCCCTAAACGGAAGGATCTTCCACCAGGATGAAAACGGCGGGTCCCTGTAAGGGGGAGTTTGCGTGTCGGCCCTATTCAACACCAGAAACCCCACGTTGAATCCTTGACCCGTACACATTCGTCGTGCTTTACACAGCGATCCTGTTGAAGATCCTCAAGTCGATGTAAGAAGCGTGTAGTCATGACCGCGATGATGATGAGCTTGAGTTCATAAAAAAACCGTAAACCACTCATAAGGCCCCGTTCTAAAGGTCAAAGAACAACCCGATGTGGCCGCCCCCAGAGGTTTAAAGCCTGACCCCTACGCCGCGCTCAGCTTCGAGGTTTGCAACACCTCAGAGGAGCAGGTGTTGAAAATGGGTCCCACTTTAGGCGATTGGAAGTCCAGGGTCCAAGGTCTTGCCTACGGTGCCGTGAGCTCTCAATAGGGTTTAGGGTTTAGGGTTTAGGACTCAAGCTTTAGTGCGTCAAAACTGGTTCACAACTCCCGGAACCCGCCTGTCGAAGCGGTCCAGGCGGGTAAGACTGACGGGGTCGAAGCCACGCTGGAGGCTCCACACGCTCTGTCCTGGTCCGCTCTGACAGCTTTACAAGGCTTAGGGCATATAGACTCTGAAGGTTAGGGCTCCTGCTGCTGTTTAATCTCAAGTTCACGGTCAGAGAAGGGCTTCTGTTCTGGGGTGGTTGAGTCAGTGTCTGATTTGACAGCGCAACAATCGCAACTTCGAAAGGCTGCCCTTAGCTGCGACCGAGCATCTGTGGGGGGACGGGCAAGGGCTTCCCATTTTCCAGCAGGCAAGGCTTCATGCGCTCGGGCACGTCGGGATGTAGGATGGGGCTGCTCTTGTACCTGTCCAGAAGGTCTAGCAAGCTCGTCATGCGAAGATTTGGATGTGCCACCAGCGCCTTAGCAGAGCCGTTTGCACACGGAGCTCTAGGCGAAAGGTGCATGCCATGGAAGATGCGTTGGAACTCCATGGCAGCCTCTGGCGACTGGAAATTAATGAATGCATAACCAAGAGAGAAACCATCCTTGAACCGTGCAGGGAGGTAGATGAAGTTGGCTGTTTTGAAGCACCCGTGCGCGTCTAGCAAGCTGCAGAGACCCGTGCGGTTCAAGTCCTTTGGAAGGTTGCGGAGCAGCATCGAGGTCGTCATCTCTCCCACAGAGGTCTCTGCCTGAACACATCCTGGTCCTGTTCTAGCCTCCAGGGGGCCCGGGCCCTCTTCCCACAGAGGAGAGCTACGGCTCGCTTCGGTGCTCTTCGAGATGCGTGGCAGTTCCAGATCTCTTCTGTAGGTCTCTGCGACCTTCACGGCCAAGGCATTCGTAAGCTGGGGCGAGGAACGCAGCGACCTCCTGTCCAGGGGATGAGAGAAAGCTCTCTTCATCTTTGTCTCAGACTCGACAGCACTCACGTGTAGGAATGAATTCTTCAAGCCGAGGATGGATAGCACTCCACCTTCCTCGGTGCGGCCACCTGTAGCCATATGCCACAGGGCCTGAGCATACACAGAGCGGCTGTCGGTCTGGTCCATCGAATTCGAAAGCAGGGAGCTAACCCACCTGCAGCTATTATCCGTAGCCATGGCCCTCATTGCCGCGGCTTTGATTGAGTCGAGAAAAGGGCTTTGAGTCGAGAAAACGGCTATCGAAGAAGGGTGCGACCGAGCCGTACGTCAAGAGGGATGTAGCACCAACCCGCGCAGCTATGCTAGGCTGCTACCGTAAGGCACCTAGGTGTCACGCGACAACAGGACTCAACACCCTTAAAGTTCATAACAATCATCAACAACTGCACAGTCGAAACCCTAAGCATCAGCACCAACTAACCCAAACCCCGAAGCCGGAACCCTCACACCCTAAACCCCAAAAAACCTGAAACTTCAAAAGCCCTTAAGCTCCAACCCGGAAACCTGAAATCTGAATGCTTTAGACCCCTAGCCCAGAACCCGGTGGGCTTTCAAATTGAGTTGTGGGTTTAAAGGTCTGGGGTCTAGGGGTTTATGGTAAGACGGGTTTAGGCCTTAAGAGGTTTATGGGCTTGCTCAGCTTCAAGAAGAATTCAAGATTTACAGTCTAGGGCGCGCGGTGCCGGGTCAGCTGCTGAGAGCAGCAACCCATACCTCTCTCCACCTGTACTAAACTCGACTCTACCACAGAAGCCTTATGATACATCCCACATGCTCTACACACCCTATGAACTCTATACATCCTCGACCCTACAAGCCATATATTAGACAGCATCTCGCTGCAGCTCCCGGCCTGCCAGCCCACAGAAGTGCTTCATTAGTGACTGACGTACGAGCACCTGCAGAGGGCTTCTTCGATTTCGACTCGACATTTACGACGAAAAGTCTTGACCCTGAAACCCCTCAAAACCTTGAACCCCCAAAACCCGAAACCCCAAAATCCAAAAACCTTGAACCCCACACCTACGAGCAACCTGCACTCCTCCAAATACCCTCCTTGGGTCTGAATGCGCACGCATCCAACCTACTTTGCCGGGATAAAACTTTGTCAGGTTTAGGGTTTAGGGTGGGGTCATACCATGCTTGATGTGTAGAAGGAACTTAGGGTTTAGGGTTTAGGGTTTAGTGTAACATAATGGAAAAATAGTACAAACCGTTGAGGCTTCTATATCGAAAGTCCCCATGCTAAAGAACCCAAAGAATGCTGGCATTCAAGAGAAACTCAGATTCCTTGAACCAAGCACCTCAATCTCAACGTGCCAGACTCCAGCTGCAGTCACAGTAGTTTATACTAACACGAGAAGGAGCTGCAGGATTTCAGGTGTGAGGCTTGGGGTTCAGGCTTCAGGGTTTACGGTTCCGGGGCTCCAACCCTAAACCCTAAAGCCACGAAGTCGCCCCGAAACTTACTCGTGTAGTCTTGGAGACCTCCGGGTCGGAGGCTAGATTCTGCACAATGGGCCTTGGCTTTGCTGTCAGTGTTTAGGGTTTAGGGTTGAGGGGTTTAGCGGTTTAGGGTTGAAGGCTTTAGGGCACTAAGATGCATTAAGTCAGTCTTCAGGTTGAGGGCTTTCTGGATGTAGGGCTTAGGGTTTAGGGCTCTTAGGTTTCCGCCTTTTCAAAGTTCCGTTGCGAAGCCTTCTGCTTGTCCTAGTCACAGGGTGGTTTTTAGGATTCTCGAAGGAGCTTTACACTTAGGGGTTCCAGGGCTTCGCATGGCTCTCAGGATCGCTTCGCATGGCTCTCAGATGCTCTCAGGATCGCTGTACCCGAAATCCACAACCCCACCGGAGAATTCTCGAATCGGTTTATGCATAGAACCACGTTTGGCAAGACCTGGTCGCAACTTTCCTGTTGGCCTTAGGCTGCTGTGCGGCGTTTTGGAATGCAATGCATGCCCAGCAGCAGAAGGTACTGAACGGTGGCATCATAGCCTGCATAGCTTACAGACTCTTTTTGAATGCAAAGGATTACCCCTAAACCCCTTAACCCCTTAACCCCTTAACCCCTAAACCCCTAAACCCCAAATAGGAGTTGGAGCTTATGCTTCGAGGGCTTGGTGAGCAACACCAAGACGAAAATCCCCGCACCATCACCCCCAGACGGCAAGAGTATAACTTAGACAACGTGCGCGCAGAATTATAGCCTGAAGCCCGACAGTGCAACTTGCAAAGCGTACCTTACAACACAACCCAAAAGCCCTGCAACCCTAAACCCCGTGTAGCCAATGCAGCCGCCAATGCCCAAACCCTACAAAGCAGCCTTCAGTCCTGAACTCCTGAACCCCAGAAATACCAAAGAATACGGTTTGGGGTTTAGGGTTTAGGGTCCAAGAAAAGGTACTCTGGGGCCTGAACTCTGACTTCATCACGTCAGTTTATAAATATATATATATATATTCTCCTATGGGACTTACTTCAGAGGGAATGAACGACCGCCGGAACGGCGCATGTCACTGCATGATGCTATCCCGCTGGTAAACTTGACTGCCCCAGCAGTGCTTCAGGCTCAAGGCTTTCAGGGTTTAATGTCGGAGCCTGATTAAGAAACCTTGGGCCTTTATTAGGGTTCCTTATATGAATCCTACTATTTTGGGGTTATAGGCCCAGGGTTTCTTAATCAGGTTCCTACATTAGGGTGTAGTTGCTGTAGGGCTGTCGAGGAGCGTAGGGTTGAAGGCTTGGGGTTTAGGGCTCTGCAGGTCTTCCGAAGACTGAAATCAAAGTTTAGGCAGACAGAAAGGGGGGCCTACGTCATGCGCACATTCCACGAGCTCATGCACGAAGACCAGCCGCTGCCTTTGAAGTCGCCACTTCGGCCAAGCTTTAACGTGTGGAGCTTGGGGTCTCAGCATTCCAATATGGGAGTTTCCGAAATTAGGGGTACCTTATTTGGGGGTCCTTATAATAAGGATACTACTATATAGAGTACTTTATTAGGGTCCCCTATTTTGGAAAACCCCCATATGCTGCTAATTACTACGTTCCACTGTGTTAGATGCTCTGCAAGCCCTCTTGCATGGGATTGCGCGGCCATGCAACATCTGACTTCGTCGCCGCACTGCATAGCAGAGTGTACTACCGGTAGACTGCGTACCAGGACAATGCAATATCCCACAAAAAAACATCATGCTCAGTAGACATCACGCCAAGTTCCGAGCTCAATGACAAGACTCGCCCGCGGGAGGCCAGAAAAAGAGAATGGAGTGCTTATGATTGAGATGCAGACATCGCAACGAAGCTGCGGACCAAACATTTGTGGTTTAGGGTTTGCTGCCAGCACCTGTGTACTCCGATTCCGCTGCCAGAGGCATCCGATAAAGATGGAAAATAGGATGACCATCACTATCACTGTTGCTTCTGCAAGTATATTCGTCGAGATTCGACTATGGCCGGTGAGTTCTGCTACTCTTCTCGATGCTACTTCTCTCATTGCCATGGCGAATGTGGGTGTGCCAGACTGAGCGCGAGTTAAAACGTTACGACGGTTGTTGTTTCGACACTGCTTAAGTGTGCTCTCATGTTTGTCGCTCCTGCACTTATGGTATAGCTACCTTCGTGCCGTCTTGTTGCTTTCGCTCTGCGTGAAATTGCCTTTTTGGCGCTCTTCGCATAGACTTTGTCGCTTCGAAGTGAACGGTCTAGGGTTTAGGGTTAGGGGTCTAGGCTCCGTGCTACCTGCAGTGTGAATCCAGAGCTTAATGGTCGGATTTAGCTGAACATGACGTGGAGGACCATAGACAGAATGACCTAGACCTAGTCTTCGATAGAATGAAACGCAGAGCTTATATGCCACAAATCCAGAGTCGTACATGCTAAGCCCACAAACCCAGCACTCTGCTGAGAAGTCAGCAGCGAGAGCTTGGAGTAGCCAAAACGCCGAGCTCGATCCTCGGAGAATAGCTTCGGATTACTTGCCCTAGGTGTTGATATCTCGCGAAGAAGACAATTGATGCCAGAGCAGCAACAACAGCAGCGAATCAAATGCTTCACTCGTCACTTACTTTCCTGTTCGATGACCTGGTCATTCGGAAAAGAGGGCCCGAAATCCTAAATGTCTCGCGGACGATTCTTCAAAACGATCCTCCAAGTTCATGAGTACCAGGGCCATGCTGCGACTTGCAGAAGTGACGTACGGAAACCAGAGCTGGATAGAAAATTCAACTTTCGGAGTGCGCGGCTTCCTGAAAGCCAAAGCCGTTTGACTTGAGAACATAGGCCCTACTCGTAAAGCCTTGAAAGCATGTTAATGCCTCAGGCGCAATGCTGCCCCTACAGCTATGTAGCCTGCAAGCCCCCGAACTCCCCCAAAAGTTTACGGAATCCCAAAAGCCAAACCCGAACCCTCAAGATTACAACCCTAAGTCCTAAGCTTCAAGAGGCATGGCTTGGAGTAAAGCCCATGGAACGCCTTTGCCTCACGACGCTGAGGGTTTAGGGGTTAGGCTTACGCCTATGGGGCCCGCAGATTCAGGTTCAGGAAATACCTTCAAAGGAAAGCTAAACCCCAAACCCTAAATCCCTAAACCCTGAATCCTACCCCAAACCCCCAGACCAAACCCCCAGACCGAGCCCTTGGCCAGAGCCCCCAAGGTCTCTTCCACTTCGACCTTGTGAGCTGCAGGGCTCCGAAGGCTGTTTCGACGTTCAAGCGGGTTTCGAAAATCATGAAAGAGCTTTGGGGCTTCGCTGAGCATATTGTTGAGAGTTCTGGGTGTAGGATTCGGGCTTAAAGCGTCAAGGCTTGCGGTTACGGGTGCACACTTCAAGGTTTAGGTGTATGTGCTTTTGACTTACTGCTGAAGCCCTGCCTGAACCTGTCGGATGATACCTCGGTATCGTCCCCGGTCGACACAGTACCACACAACTGTGAAGAACACTCCTGCTTGTCATTAGGGCCCTCAACATTTGGATGTTGATATCTTGGGCAACTAAACATCAGGCTTCTTTATTCAGGATCCTGCATTCCTAATTGAGGGCGGTCCGCTGCAAGTTCGGCACTTCAAGGTGAACGTGGCAGCTGCTTATACCCAAGGACCCAAGAACCGCCTCCAGCCGAAGCCATGCAAACGTAGGTCCATTGATTAGACCGGTGGTATCGTCCACTTGCGTGCGTCGCGACTTGTAACTAATTCATGGTTTGTGGTGCTGCATGACCAGACTTACCCTTGTCATTGTCTTGCCGTCCACTGTTACAGCTATCAGGACGTGCAATGCTACAAGCGGAAGAGCCCGAAACGCTCTCAACCCTAAACTTAAACATCAACACATAGCATTAAATCCTATCCCGCCTATGCGTAAACTCCCGAACCCGCTCGTACCCCCTGCACCCTAGAAACACCTGAATCTAGGCATACAGTACATTTGCATAACCTGTACACCCTTACCCCGAAACCACCCCTAAGGCTAAAACACTCACAACCCTAAACCCTTTATAAACACTTGCTAGACTCTTGAACGAGACCTTAGAGCAACCACTACTAGAACCCCAAACCCGAGCCCTCGAAGGAGCCCTTGTTATGGCCACTTACCAATGCCTTCTAGGAGCCGTTCAAAGGAACCATAAATCCTAACCCTAAACAGAACACCAACACCCTGAACCGTAAACCCGGACCCCCACACCCGAAACCCTTAACCCCGAACCATGCACCCTGAACGCTGAACCTAAACCCTAAAGAAAACCCTAAATCCTTGAGACAACCCGAAACTCCGTAAGAAAACCCAAACCCTGGCAAAACAACCCTAAACCCTTAAAGCAAACCCTAAATCAGAGCCGCGGGCAGCTTCGCTACCGGGTCGGCCGGGCACCTGAAAGGCTTGAAATTTGGAGCCTTTCAGTTAAAGCTTTCGAGTTTAGGGTCCTAGAGTATTAAGGTTTAGGGTTTAGGGTTTAAGGATTAGGGTTCATGTGGGGGGGCCCTTCAGTTAAAGCTTTCGAGTTTAGGGTCTAAGGGCTGTTTAGGGTTTATGGCTTAGGGTCTGGGGATTAGGGTTCAGGGTTTGGGGTTCGTGGATGATAGTAGTCGTCGTCGTCGTCAGTAGCAGTAGCAGTAGCAGTAGCAGTGGCAGTGGCAGTGGTAGTAGTAGGAGTAGAAGTAGTAGTAGAAGTAGTAGTCGTAGAAGTGCCCACCAACACAGGGTCAAGAGTTGGGGACAAAGTGCTCTCTAGCTTGGACGAGGGTGATTTCGATAAGATCATGCTGGCCATCGAAAGGGAGCCGCAGTACCAGGGCCTCACAGCTGAGGTCGTACTCAGAAACATTCCCCGAGGCCTTTGCACCCACCCTGACGACCCGGCTTGGTTGTCATGTCGGTAATGCCATCGAAATGGGCGGCGCCGCTGAACCGCCACCCACAGCGGACCGCGTCCTGAAACCAGCCGCCTCCGGAACCAACACAAGACGCTCCAGCGCCCGGTTTGGACTGGGTCTCCCAGCCATCCCAGCGCGCCTCAATGCGCCTACAGAGGGGCACCGCCCATTCCATCCAACAGACGACACGGGGGCAACGCCTGTAACGACTACGGCGCTACCTGGCACCAGAGCAAGCACCTGCCCCGGCCTCAGGCCCCACGAGGCCCAAAACCCAGAGGTCACCCCCGCCTCGGAAGCTCCACAGACTCCACAGTCACCCGAACAAGCCACTGCAAGCGCGCGCCTTACACAGCATTCCCATCAGGCACTGCTCCATCCAGTGCCTCGGGCACCGCGGCCTCTTCCACGCCGGGTACGCCACCACTCCTGGTCACAGATGCTCCAGCACCTCAGGTCCAGGTGAAGTATCAGGGCCCTGTGGAAACCACCATGCTGGTCAGCTACGACGAGCACCCATCCCCGGAGCAAGAGGCATGAGCACTCCCCAAGCGTGAAATTTGCCAATCGGACCTCATGCTGGAGTGGCTTCACTCTTTAGCCACCATCTCGGTCATGAAGGAGGCACGGGTGGATTGACGGCCTCGGAGCAAGTGATCATGTGGTGCAATCGCATGGACATTCTGAAGAAAGTTCCCTGGAAATTCGCGCCGATCTAGATGACGGCCACGGAAAAGGATGCTACGTGGGCAGATGCCACAGCTGCCAAGCTCGTTGTCGGGGCCACTCGCCAATTCACCCTCTCTATTGGTGAGGGCAGTAGATATGTGGAGCTGAAAGCCCTCACCTCGTACTACGGTCGCTGTTTCAACACTTGTGGGACCGGCCGGAGATGAGCGGCATCCTCGAGACTGACGAGAACTTCGAGATCGTCGCCTCCACAATCAAATGCATCTATGACCAGACTTGCCGGAAATGCGCTGGACTCAACCGCACGATCACCTACCAGCCCAAGGATGGTCGCATCCAGCGAAAGATCCGGATCGAACACAACAAAGGTGATACGCCCGCCTACCTTTGGAACCGGCAGAAGGAACGAGACCAACAGCATGGCCGGGACAAGCGTCAGGTCGAGGCTCCCTCCACCCGGTCTGACAAGAGGCCGCACGACGGAGACCCCTGGCCAGATCAGCAATGGACTGGCGGCAATTGGTGGCAGCATGGCTCTGGGTCGGGGTCCAGCAGCCGCTGGAACTGGCGCAAGCGATGGCACTACGGCTGGGCCAATGGCCACTGGATACTTTTACAAGTCCTTTCACGGAGGCACTGCCTACCCCTCTCATATTCTTCCACAGCGCTTGTGACGCCTTGCTGGCTCTTCTGCTACGGCCGTTGCCAGCCGTCCAGGAAAAGGAACGTTTGCACTGCCTTTCGTGACAGGCTTAACCTGATGCCCATCTTTTCATTTCGCACACAATAGTGCATCTTTCGACTGCGAGTACCTCTCTCGCTCTCCATACTGCCGACCGTGGTCCCGCTACGTGGAGATCTCTAGTACCTCTCATGTGCCGCAACAGGCTTACCTGTTCGGTGGAGATGGGAAAACAGTCTCATGTGCACGACGGCCCTAAAAGGTACGAGGCAGCGTAGCGTGGATCGGTCTCTGGGCATACACCTACAACAAACACGGACTAGTGAGACATAGTAAGGTCATCGGGTCAGTTTCACCAACTCGTGAGTGCATAGTGCGGCAATCACCCGCCATGCGTTGAGCCCGCTCGTGCAGAGTCCAATTGAAATAGTCGTAGAAGTAGTAGAAGTAATGGAAGCAGTAGAAGTAGTACTCGTAGCAGTAGTAGTACTAGTAGTACTAGTAGTAGTAGTAGCAGTAGTAGTAGTAGTAGCAGTAGTAGTAGTAGTCGCAGTAGTAGTAGTGGTGGCAGTAGTAGCAGTAGTCGTCGTAGTAGTACTAGTATTAATACTAGTACTAGTAGTTGTAGTCGAAGTAGTAGTAGTAGTTGTTGTTGTTGTCGTAGTAGTAGTAGTAGTAGTGGTAGTAGTAAAGGTAGTAGTAGTAGTAAAGATAGTAGTAGTGATGATGATAGTAGTAGTAGTAGTAGGAGTAGTAGCAGTAGTAGTAGTAGTAGCAGTAGCAGTAGTAGCAGTAGTAGCAGTAGTAGCAGTAGTAGCAGTAGTAGCAATACTAGTACTCGTACTCGTACTCGTACTCGTACTCGTACTAGTACTAGTACTAGTACTAGTACTAGTACGAGTACGAGTACGAGTACGAGTACGAGNCTCGTACTCGTACTCGTACTCGTACTCGTACTAGTACTAGTACTAGTACTAGTACTAGTACGAGTACGAGTACGAGTACGAGTACGAGTACGAGTACGCGTACTAGTACTAGTAGCAACAGCAGTTTTGTAGTAATAGTAGTAGTAGTAGCAGCAGCAGCAGTAGTAGCAGTAGTAGCAGTAGTAGCAGTAGTAGTAAGTCTCAGTCGTGGTCGTAGTCGTAGCCGTAGTAGTAGCAGGAGGAGGAGTAGGAGTCGCAGTAGGAGTAGGAGGAGGAGTGGGAGGAGTAGGAGTAGGAGTAGGAGTCGGAGTAGGAGTAGGGGTAGGGGTAGGGGTAGGGGCAGGG